>JARLTB010000103.1:13377500-13437500 GCA_030141615.1 Unio pictorum
ACCTTTTCCGCACAACATCAACTGCTTCCACTGTAACGTACGGGAAGATCTGTACCATATATTCCAAATCTGTAAACAATACGCAAAAAGAAAGAGACCTATTTATAACTAAACAATTAAAACTTGCCGCACCAAGTACATATCCAGAAATAATTCAATTATGCAACAAAAACCCTCAAAGAACATACTATAATATAATTGAATTTCTTAGAACTACAGGGCTAATGGATAGAATATAAGTATAATTCCATATCATCCATAAATGAAATGAATGTTTTACTGGTACCTAAATATGCATATAAAATAATATTGTTCTAAGGGGAGGGAAGCGTAAGGGGCCAAAAGGGATTCGTTACCCTTAAGGGAGCCCATCTACACTACGCTGGGTATAACGTTCCCATGGCGGCTCCAGAGCAACCTAACCTAATGGAAAATAATATCGTTACGATGGATGGAAGCGTAAGGGGCCAAAAGGGACTCGTTATCTCTTAAGAGAGCCCACCTACACTACACTGGGTATAACGTTCCCATGGCGGCTCCAGAGCAACCTAACCTAATGGAAAATAATATCGTTACGAGGGATGGAAGCGTAGGGGGCCAAAAGGGACTCGTTATCTCTTAAGAGAGCCCACCTACACTACACTGGGTATTACGTTCCCATGGCGGCGCCAGAGCAACCAAACCTAATGGAATGGTAAAATAACATGGAACAATAAATAAAAACCTAAAAAAAAGAAATACATAAAGGTATAAACATCAAAAGTTAACTACCAGTTATACAATCAATAAGGCAAGCGTCTTACCTCTTTTCTTCTCTTATGCTTCTAAATTCTTCCTTCTATATAACCCCATTGACAACATCTCATAACTGAATTTAATATTACGAAGGTAATATAGGCCCCTGAAAAACGCGATACCGCTGTGGTTAAGGTATAACCACTAACACGCTACCCTAACTATGGTCACAACTAGAGTATATGAGGTAGTCTCAAAACCAAGACTATCAGGTCCAGCGACACAATGTTGCAACTAAAAAGCTCATCACATATGCATAGGTTATGACCCCAAATTAGATCTTGTAAGGTAGTCTCAAACGCAAGACTATTAGGCCCAGCAACACAAGGTTGCAACCAAAAATATGCTAATTTAGAAAATGACCTCAAATTCATACACTGTAAAGATAGTTAACCCCAAAACTATCAGGCCTTGCAGTAACTTAATAACATCATGCATTAACTAACAATGCAAATAGTTGTCATATGGGATCATATATTCTACACAAAACAGTACAAAGAATTCCAAATTGATAGGAAAAAATACGGAAGCAAATTGACGAGGGAGCAAGGATGTTTAGAGTGAGAATCCAAAACAAGACACCCAAGATGTATACAGGGAATCATCGAGTGAGTACAGGGTCAAACAAGACACTCAAGAAGTATACAGGAACCAACCAGAGGAGCAGAGGAATAATCGGTCACTAACAAGTGATCATGGGATTCTCCAAAAAAAAGTCCTTTTTAGGGCTATTGTCTTTCATTGCCTTAATAGGGTCTTCCACTTGGTTACGGAAACACTCCTTTACAAGCTCTATCCAAAAAGCCTAACTTGATCATTTTCGGACCCACCGCTCAAAATTAACAATCTATTTCTCCTGACAGTGACGACCTTTCAAATGACGTTTAGTCATATTAGCAAAAGAAATTGTTAGGGACATATAATATGTACACTTTTATACTTGAAAATTGGCATAGTTAGGAAAGTAATTTAATTCTTCAACTCTACCATTTGATGAATTGTATCGGTGGCTTACACAATTTTGGCATAGGGAAATCCACTAGAAAAACTGAATTGAATTTGGAATAAGCGTACGTACTTTCGATTGGTTGATAGGTTGAGTGCGTGATGGGTCTATTCCCACTCACCCAGGTCTAACATTCATATTATTAGCCCCTTTTTAGGAGTATGATATGACGACCAAATTAAATAGCGCACTCTGTGTGCATAAATGCCAGGAAGATGTGGCACCATTCCATCTCCCTGGATAAATTAAATCACTACCATATAAATAAATGGCAGTGCAAAATAGTGAACATATGACCCTAGTGGCCGGTTTCACTTGTAATCCAACTATTCATTCATTCATTCATTCATTCATTCATTCATTCGATCAATCGATCATCGAGAAATCGAGAAATCGAGAGAGAGAGAGAGAGAGAGAGAGAGAGAGAGAGTGCGCATTATGGAAACATGTCACTGATATTGTGTTTGGTGGCATTCATTGCATCAGACAAAACATTTTTAGCCATATGTAACCTGTAGAGATATACTGGTAAGATTTTGACCGAACGTTCATTGCAGTAGTTGACAGCATCTGCGCTAACGGTTGACTGGCAGTTCTTGCTCAGTTCACAGTGTCCTACACTTATTCATGAAGTCTGACTTAGTGCAGGCTATTATTGTTCTATTTTCATTGAAGAGACTCAATGGATATTAATAATAATAATAATAATAATAATAATAATAATAATAATAATGAGGACTTTGTATAGCGCCTAATTCTTTCGAAGCTCAAAGCGCTTTACAACATCAATAATGATATGACTACACTACAGAACAACAAATGACAAAAACAATGAAATTGGAAAACATAAAAACATGCTGAAAACATATAAGATACAAAACATGATTAAGTCGTGAAGTTTGTCCCTGTAGTCGAAACAAGTGAGTCTTAAGACCACTCTTAAAAGGGACCACTGTGTCTTTGTGTCTAATTTCAATGGGCAATTCGTTCCACGTCGCCGGGCCCTGGTGTGCAAACGAACGTTGTCCATATCACTTTGTTTCCACCTTGGGAACAATGTGTATACGATTATCAGAAGAAGAGCGTAAGGATCTAGCTGGTGTATACACATCGGTGAGGCTGGATAGGTATGTTGGATTTACGTCTGTCATTGAAACATAGCACAGAGAACAAATTTTGTGTTTGATTCTGTATCGAATTGATAGCCAATGTAGGGTACAGAGCAGTGAGGTGTGCTCTGATCGAGGTTCTCTAAAAATGATCCGTGCAGCTGTGTTTTGAACTTTTTGAAGTTTCTGGAGTAAATATTGTGACGAACCAAACAGAATTGAGTTACAATAGTCCAGTCTTGAAAGTACTAATGAACACACAAAAAGTTTTTTTAGTGGCATCAACTAAAAGATATTTACGAATGGAACTGATGCGTCTCAATTCAAGATATGCAGCCTTGCATATGTTCATGACATATTGGTGCAATGTGAGAGTACTGTCTAGAGTAACGCCTAGGTTCCGTACTGACTGTGAGAATTTAATGTTTGTGTTGCTGATATTTATTGTCTGAGGTAAAGGATGTGAATGAGAAATTCTTTGTGTTGTGATCAGAATAGCTTCAGTTTTATCATTATTCATCTACAGCTTGTTACATGTCATCCATGATTTCACAAATGCACTTCTCTACTCCATGGATGGTAGCATCAACTTCAGTTGGGTGGCTAGACTTGTATAATTGGGTGTCATCAGAATACAATTGGTGCGACACTGGGTGATGATCTATGACACTTGAGAGCGGCTGAGTATACAGAATGAAGAGAACAGGTCCAAAAACAGATCCCTTTGGAACACTACAACATACGTCAACTGGGCTGGAGTGTATTCCATTTGCAGATATAATCTGTGTCCTGTTCACTAAGAAGGACTTGAACCGCTGTAAGGCTATATTCTGAATGCCAAATACATACTGGAGACGGTAAAGTAATATATCATGGTCTATTGTGTCAAATGCTGCAGATAAATCCAGGAGAGTGAGGACTGTAGTTTTTCCACTAGCTAAAGCAGAGAGAATGTCACTAAATACTTTCAGAAGAGTAGTTTCCGTACTGTGGCAAGGGCGATATGCAGACTGTACATTGCTAAAAAGACTGTTTGAATTCAAATGAGATACAAGTTGAGTTAGAACAATCTTTTCTAAGATTTTTTATATGAATGGGAGATTAGAAACTGGGCGGTAGTTCTTTAAATCGTTATGGTCCAGTGTTGGATCGTGAATGTTTTAAAAAATCAAGGCACGATGCATGGTAACTCTCTTAAAATAATTGACAGCTCTCCTTTCATTGAGAAATTCACGAGCTTTACTTTGTCGTTTCTGTTTATTTTGACATTGTTTCAATGTTTGACAGTGTCGATGGATCAAACAGGTTTTCCATTGTAACGGATGAAAGATGTTCATTTTCAAAATTCGTTTTGTATTTATCCTTTTCCAGGCACTGCATGTAATATCTTAAACGGTATCCTTAGCAAATACACCAATGGCAATCTTCAACAGCTTTTAGGAGGCATTGATGGGATCCGACGGATCTATATAGATGTCGCTTAATATATCTTTCATTATTTATTTATCTCTATTCCATCTACTTTGTGAAGCTTTTTAAGAACATCGATACTGCTGATCATCACCAGATCTAACACTATCAATATTGGTGAGGAATTGATCTCAGCGAAAAGTTTTGACAGAGCGCCTGAACCATTTAATAAGAGCTGAGCCTTTCATTGTTTCTCAATGATATCAAGGGTATAATCTAACCGTTAACCCTTGATATGGCCTCTAGATTATTTGGAAACACAGTTTCCCTTCATCTGTTGTGTTAAGCGCTTCATGGAGATAGTAGCAAAGAAAAGATGCAAAGAGTAGTGGTAAAGGTTTAAACCTTGGTAGATTGATGTACATGCTAAAGTACATCTCTTGTGGCACCTTGAAAATTAGGCCATTCCAGCGCTTAAGAGTTTGTTGATAACTTGACCACTCCTAAATGAACTCTTCAATCTCCACGGAGACTCAATTTTTCAATTGTAGTTTTCCTTTTGACGACGATGGTACGTAGATAGCCCCCCTGCTAAGAAATTTGTCGATGCTGAAATCCAAAGGATTTCCAATCGTAGACTTCTAAATTAACGATATAATTTTGATATACAATCAAAGATTCATGGCAAACGTCGGAGAAGCACAAATAACTAGATTAATTAGAAAACGATTGGCCGCGATCAGGAAATTTCTCCCGGTGAGAGATTCTTACAGAGATAGTTTGCAACGACGACAACAACAAAAACTTGATTTTACTACTGATACTGAACAATTATTTAAGCCGATAGTTACAGCAATGGAAAAGGTTGTAACCGCGATAGAACAATCTAAAAACCACTTACTAAAGATGAAAAAGATAAAGTTCAAGAACTATGAAATAGATTTACTGAAGATTTTTTAACGCGTATCGATAAAAGTGATATAAATGATTTGGTAGATTTTACATCTACGGGATATTTTGATAAAAACAAATATTTAAAACCAGGACAACAAAAAATATATCAAGAGTTTTGACCATTGGGTTGATATGGTTTATAAAATTAAAAAACAACTACCACAAGTTAGCAAAGGAGACCAAGTTTGGGGAGAATTTGACGTTTCAGTTAAAAGAAAACATTTTGAAGATCAAGAAAACATACAACGATTATAAAAAGAACAACAACAACGATTAAGAGAAGAACGACAACGATTAAAAGAAGAACGAGAAACTCAACGAAAACGTCAACCAACACCACGAGAACGAAAACAAGATGATCCTTGATGGAAATTCCTCAATTTGACGAAGAACCTAAATCTGGTGTGAGATATCATGGTGGTAGTTTTATACCTTGTTCAAGAAGTATCCTCGTTAGAAGTACTCATAGGGGGGAAGCGAGCTGGAAATAATTCTCCGAAGATAATTAACGAGGCCGCTGAAATCTGTCAACGACTATTTCAAGGTGGTGATGGATATTGGTTTATATCGCAGTTTCATCGATGAACTCGTTGATGACTATCACAGCGATTGATGACCATCACAGCGATTGATGATTATCAAAGCGATTGATCACCGCATTAGATAAATAGCATTTAATTAAATGATCATATATCGTAGTATGAACAGAGCAAGACCTCTTTTTGTTATGCATTCACGGTTACCCGTATATAAGATGTACTACGGGGATGGATTAGGTGACGGTATCTCTGGGATATTTACTAGAATTGCTCCGAAGATTACATCAATTGGTAAAGAATTAGCGTCAAAAGCTATTGGTGTTATCGGTGATAAGATTGGTAGCGAGGTAGGTAGTCTTGCTGGTAGCGCATTTGACGCTACAAAAGAAAAACTTAAGTCATTGGTTCGAAGAAGAAAACCAGTAAAACTACCGTCTACGGAGCAGATGCCACCTCAGGTAAGTAAGGTAATCAACGATATAGTAAAACAAAAATTAGCTCCATTGGAACAATCAATTACTGGTTCCGGTATGAGAAGATTTAGATCGACGACTATAGATGAAGCTTTTGATATGGATGCTCATGTACGAAAAATCGATTCTGTACGCGATTATCAATATTTTTCGTATAACGCGGTAATATCCAAATACGAGATCACGAATTGAAATTCGGTTTGATGATACATCTAAATACTTCTTGCCGTGTGAGGCATATATCGAGGTAGAGGGACAACTATTACTAGCTAATGGTAATCCATATGCTAATCTTGGAACTACTCCGATCGGATTTGTCAACAATGGTATAATGGCGCTATTTAGTGGTGCTCAGTATATAATTAATTCTACTAGACTCGAATCCATCGATAACGATGTTGATGTTGCACCCACAATACTGGGTCTAGCTAGATACTCTGATGATTTTATTAAATCTGCGTGTCATGCAATGATGTTTGCAAAGGATCTCACTGATCGAGCCAATCATATTGAATTTGAAATAAGGCAACCAAAAAATCGTGCTGATCCACCAGTTGATGTTGTTGGTATCGAGGATATGATTATTAAAAAATATGATACTTACAATCCAGGATTTGCAGCACGAAAAAGGATGATAAACGCCGATGGTAGATTTTCGTGTACGATTCCACTGTCTCATATATTTGGATTTTGTCGAGATGTCAGAAAAGTTATCTTTGGAGCTGGTCATACTGTAGTGTTTATGAGAAAACCTAAAGACGATGATGCTCTTTGGCGAGCTGCTGCCCCTGTTGTTGATGGAAGTGTAACACTATCAAAACTAGCTCTATGGATGCCAATTATGACTCCATCGTTATCCGTAGAAACACGGTTGCTATCTTTTATGGATCACGGGGGAAAATCATTATTGTCATGGATGGATGTTACAACAGCTACCACAACTGGTACTGTTGCTGGTACTTTTACTTGGCAGATCGTGCTAACAAAAAATGTTTCTGCGCCAAGACATATCTTTGTTGCGCTACAAAATATAAATCGAGTACAAGGAGATGATAAACAGCTGCGTAGTCATATGATATTTGATCAATGTGGTGTCAGCGAAGTATCACTGCGAGTAAGCAATCAGCAGGAACCAGATGAAAATCTTATTCATGATTATAGAAACAATCAAATAGGTCGTGTGTATCATCGTTTGTGGTCTTATTTGGGTCGTGATCAAAATGTCGATACTGGGCTACAAATATCACAATTGGATTTTCAAAATTTGTACCCGATCTACTACTTTTTATTGCAACATCTTGATTTGTCTAAGCACTCAGTCGTCGACGTAAAATTTCAAGCTCGTGTAGATCCTCCCGCTGAAGGATTTAGAGCAATTGCTGTTCTTCTCAGTGATAAATCTATGACACTCGAAGGTGGTGGTGGAAAGATGAGAATAGTTGACGCTCCCTCAGAAAACATGTAATTGTAATGGAACAATTAAATGATGTGTTATCTAAATAAAATGTCGTATAGTCAAGTTAATGTTACATTGACTCCTGGTCAAATAAAGAAACTACAATCGAAAAATTCTGCTACGTGTGGCACAAAGATAACTTTGAAGCGTGAACAGATGACAGGTGGATCAAATAAATTGTCGCTGACAAAAACTCAACTTAACCATTTCAACAAAGCATTAAAAGCAAATACAGGAGTTCAGTTGAGTTTTTCACCAGCCGCGATTAAAAATATGGTTAAAACCAGTGGAATATTTCCTCTTCTTGCCGCGATTCCAGCATTAATCGCCGCGGCCGCTCCCGCTGTTGCTAAAGCTGCTGCCTTAGGAGCTATTTGCACAGCCGCTGGGTTGGCAGTAAAGAAGGCGACTAGACAAGGATACAAAAAAGGGAAAAGGGTTCAGACTACCCGGAAGCAGGTTTACAAGACACTACTAACACCAGAACCAGATATTCCAATGTCAAATTTTGATTTAATCAATGCGGTAAAACAACTCCCAATAAAACATTTCAGAGGTGTATTCATGAAGGATCAATTACCAAAACAAAAATCCGTCCCAGAAAATGGTATAATTAATCTCGATGATAACACTGGACCTGGAACTCATTGGGTGGGGTACGCAATTCATCCTAAATCAATTTTTTGTGTGTGACTCGTATGGGTTAGCCCCGCCAAAGGAATTTCTCAATTATATATCCGAGTTAAAGATTCTACGCTGGTTCTCAACGCTGCCAACATAAACACTAACTGATCCCCTGATATATGGTCGAGAAGTCCTTAACGTGTTAACCGCTATCTCAACACGTTCCAAATTACCTCATCGAGTTGTACACAAATACACCAGTGATAACTTTCTAAAGAAACATCTATGATATAACAATGGTAGATATTTGAGGAAGATCACTTTCACGTATAAAACAACCCGAAAAAGGAGTTACCATCGAACAAGTAAGAAGCCTTATATCTAGAACTATCTCGGGTATAACATATTTAGAATCACTGAAAAAACTTAGTGATCAAGTAAATACGTTAGCAGGTTTACAAAAATCTGCCACTGATTTTTTTGGTGATGTTCAAAAATTCTTTGGTGATCCACCGACTGCTACACCAGCACTCACAACGATAAATACTGCTATGTTAGAATTAGCATCACTTCAATCCAAGTATGAAGATCATGTAAAACAATTTGGAACTTTTCGTAAAAATCTCGTTAAGAAAATCTTTGGGGTAACCTCATTAGATAAAGTGGAACTAAAATTTTCGGATATTAAAAAATCCATCGAAGAGATCAAAAGAACCAACGATGCAATTAAGGATAATTTACCGAGGGTGATAGCAAAAACAAAGATTCCTCATACGAGATCCATCAACGTGGTATATACGATTCAACACGTATCATTTATGTGGACACCACTCACTAACACATTAAATATCACCGCGACCGGCAAGGGTATTTACAGATTAACACTAGTGTCGCCGACCCGATTTAACATTTCATCGGCGAGTACAACCGGGGTCGACAATGTAATATCAACGACCATCGACAAGGATTCAACTGAACAGTTCACGATAACAACCACTGATGGTAATTTAGCTAGGACACCAATAATATGGTATGTGGAATTTGTGGCAGATCTGAGTAAACAACCTAACTGAAATTGCTCTATTGTAAATAAAATGACATCACAACAGTATCGCTATGACCAGGTCAGAGAATTTCAAACTAAACGGAAAACACTCACCGAAGAATACCAAACAAAGATAAAAAATATATTGACGAAGAATTACCGTCGTTGATATCACAGTGTACTCGGTATCAGGTGCAATTACCGGAGCCGGTATAATACTATCTTCGGTGACTATGATTGCCCAGATAGCTGTTCCAATTTGTATTTCAGCGGCGACAACCATCGCAGGAGTAATCTCAATAATAACAGAAATATATCATCGTGTAGTCAGTGTAAACTAAACGACTACACAGTTAAGTTTCATACGTACACGGAATTGTCCTTGATGATATCGTCGTCCCTCGATGACACATTTATATCCGACGATGAGTTCTCGAAGATGGTCCGCGTTTATGATTCCACGATGTTAAAATTAGAAAAAGACAACGAATATTACAATGACATTTCCGTGTACGCGCAATGTAGCGTTTTGACCACCAAGATTCCCAAGACGGTTTTTTTTTATTATGTCATCAACGAATTTAAGTGGTATTTTCAACAACATGAAACAATTATTTCAAACCCAATTCCATCAACTAAGAGATTCTCTGCAACGATCCCTCATAATTGAATTAACAACTCCACGAGATAAAATTAAAGAACAGCAACAACAATTAAATCAAATTATCGCTGACATAAACTATATCAATGATAGATTACTCTCATTGAAATGCAGAGACACAAATCTCCAGCGAAAAGAAAAATTTCAAAAATTATATTCGTTGACTGATACAACACTTGTTTATAATAAGTTTCCAGGATGGTGCGTACCTGAGTTGAAGAAATCACTCAGCGATCTCATTGATGAATACTTTCCACAGATCCATGCGTTATGATTTAAAATAAATTCTCCGGTGGAAATTTTACGATGGAATAACTCAGTATACAAAAACAGCAAACTTGTATCACCGGGTAACGTTGATATATCATCAACCATTGCGATACATCTTATTTGTGATGCCGTGTTGGGTAGTTACAGCGAAAATACATCATTGTCGGCGAAGGCGGATCAAGGTTATATCTTATATACGTTTTCCCCTAATGTTTCCCCGTGAAGTTTAATCGTGATGAATCCACCCCATCTAACATACTTGGAAACAACTAATAATTTTATATCAAGAATGAATTTTAGATTAGTTGATCAGAATTTTAACTTGATTGATTTATCAGGGGAACAATTACAAATTACCTTGGATGTGAAATTTTGAAATTCCTATGGATTTTAAAATTTAGAAAATCAAAGATTTTAGCAATAATGTATCAACATGCATGAGTATTAGTTTACGACAAAGATAAACTCGAAGACGCTATCAGAAAATCCTTTAAGGAATTGATAACACGTAATTTTGAACTCGTCATAGATAACCTCGGCAATGAAAACTTTCTGTTAACGGATCATCAAGTACAACAACTACAGTGAGATATTATAACGATGATTAGTTGTAAACGCGATCAAAAAGTACAATATGCTCACTCGTGTATATCCCTTACGATCTCAAGAAAATACTTGAGGATCCAACACTAGAATCAGTAAGTGTAACGGAGACCACAATTTGAAGAAAAAAAATTGAAAATTGAAAATTTTTCCAGCAAATTTGACATGTGATTGTAATTTTTGATCAACAATTTCGTCTACAATTTTGTAATTCCCGTCAGAGTTAATTACGATTTTTGGTTGTAATTTTCAACTATATTTTTGTTTGTGCGTAAAAATATATGAGAGCTCCAACCTATCTTACCGCCGATGACGAAAAAAATAATGTCGCTGAGAGGTATTCGACGCCCCGTTGAAGTTTCCAAAGAGTTCAAGATTTCTTTGCAAAATCCAAAAATATGAGATAATGAAATTGCTCACGAAAATTCTCCATTAGCGTTCAACATTGACTTACGAGCTGCAAATCCAAGATTAAAATTGTTATTTCTTGATAATACTGCATTTACGTCTGCGGCTCTTACATTACCAGTAGTTAAATCTGTGTGATCTGCATGATCGGGTATATCCTTTGCAAACATCATCGATGGACCAGCTGATCTTGAATAGTCATCAGAGTATCTTGCTAGACCAAGCATTGTCTTAGCACCATCAACATGTTGCAGACATGATTCGATATGTTTTCCATCGATGATGTATGTGGCACTACTGAATAATGCCATAATACCATTATTGACAAAAGCGATTTTAGTAGCAGCTTCATAATTTGTATCGTCTACTTTTATAAGTCGACTTCGATAAAGAAATACCGATTTGTATCTTGTACTTGTAATTCTATTCTTCCACGTTGAGTTGGTTGTACTGCATCGTAAGAATAGTATTGATAATAGCGAAAGGAATCATCTTTACGAACTGGTTCACCCATATCCAATGCTGTATCAATTTTACGCTTAAATATTTTATTGTGATTACTATGATCTAAATTGTAATTATCTACGAAGACCACTTCCTGCTATCAGACTAGCGGTTACGTTATCTTCTTTTTCTTTGAACGATGCATCAACCAGATCCATTAATCTTTGGGTTGCGGCCTGATTTATTATTTTACTTTCATTTGCAGGCATAACTTCAGTAGACGGCAATTTCAGTTGCTTTTTTCGTCGTAATAACTGTACAATTCTGTCTTTGACCGCAGAAAACGCTTTACCGGCAAGATCACCGATTGCGCTTGGAGCCTTGTCGCGAATAACATCGATAGCTTTCATTGATATTTGTTTTGCAATTGGCATTGCTTTTGAGGCTATCCTGGTAAATAACCCCGAACAACATCACCAAGTCCATCTCCGTAGGTTATTTCATAAACTGGTAATCGAGACTTCACTACTCTGATCATTCTTGGTCTACGATACGTATTGTGTACGATCATTTTATTTAATCATTCACCATGATCTAAATTATGTGTCAAGGGATTTAGTTATCTGTAATTTCATCGATAAATTCCTGATAGATATTGATGTCCATGATACCACAGTAAATAATCGTCGACAGATATCAGAGATTTCGTTGATAATTTCATGAGAAGTATTTCCAGCGCGTTTTCCTTTTATGAGAATTTCTAGTTTATCCACGTCGGCGATGACGCTGTCAGGGCAAGTGATAGGATCATTTCCCAAACCACTTCCTGTAGTAGCGCCAGAAGAGTCATCACCAGGATCTTCTTTTTACTTGGAGAAAGTATACGACCCAACCATCTAGTCTTTTCTTGAATCTTTTCTTTTATCGGTCTCTGTTTTTCTTCTTCTGTCTGTTTCTTTTTTTCTTTTTTCTTTTTTTTCCTAGGTTTTTCAGATTGATGTGGAGAAAATTGTTGTTGTTCGATTTGCTGCAGAGGTTGAGGAAGTTGATACTGAGTAGGTTGTTCCGGAGATGGAGAACGCCGATGCTGAAGGGGGGGGGGGGGGTCGTAATTCACGAAGTTTATCTTTTATTTGTCCAAAAATGATATTATATCTTTTATCGTTATATCTAACTTGTTCTTTGTCGTAGTGTATACGATATATCCATTTAAGAATATTATCATCATTTGCACTAATACCAGGTATTAAAACGTCTTCCTTTTGCATGAGAGCTTCTAACATCGAATTGGACAAATCTTCACCTTCAGTTTCCTTGATTCTCCTAACAAAATCTTTTCTAAAATTTTTGATTATTTTAATATTTCCCTTTCCTACAGATTTAAGTTCTTTCTGTGTTTCACCAATACCCTCAATTATTTTTTTGATTTTGAGGAGGTTGTGCAGCAGCTATTCTAGCTGGAAGATCTTGTAAAATCTCTTGCGTTGCCCTAACGGTTTCTTGCATTGTCCCATGAAGGGGTTTCTTTTTTTCTGGATGAGTGATATCTGCCCATACAACTTTCTCAGTTGTTGCAGTAATAGGTTTAAATAATCGTTCTGTACCTTCTACGTAGTCAACTTGTGACTCCTGACGTTCTTGAAGTTTTCTTCGAAGCGAATCTCCCACAGGAATATACATTTTGATTGCTTCCTGGCGTTCTCGAGCTAATCTAGTAGTATATGCTTCTCCGATATTTGACATATTTTTACTGATATATATTAATTATTTAATTACATGTATCTATAAAATATTTGGCTAATTTGTAGCAGCACCGAGGAAGAATATTACTCAAAGTTCAAAAAAGCCTCAGATTGATCGTTTATCTGAATTATTCATTTTGTTTGATTTATATACAAGATCCATGAAGGATGTGAGCGGCTGATACAAGTGAGGGCCAACCCAAGAATTCAGGAGAACTGTGTGGTTTGTCAGTGGACATATTTGCAAGTTTTACAAATATTTATGAATCTTACTGCTGTACAAATGACAGTCATATGTTTGTTAAAATTGGTAAACAATAATATTAACAAATTATATAAACACTGACATGATTTAAGGGGCATTTATACCTTTCCAGGCAGATCCAACAATCAGATAATTTAGTTTAAGTTTTAGTTTTATTATTATTATTTTTATTATTATTATTATTATTATTATTATTATTATTATTATTATTATTATTATTATTATTATTATTATTATAGTAGTAGTACTAGTAGTAGTAGTAGTAGCATTATATTCGTATAATTTTATATTTGTGTGAATGTTACAATGCAAAGTCGGCATCTAGTTAGTGACATAATAGCTAAATACCTTTTTCGGCCATATTTTGGCGAGACAGCTTAGAAGTTCGACACAAAGAAAAACATTATCACCTCATGAAGTACAATGTTTTATTTATTACCAAGATAACAGGTTTCTGTATCCATTGGTCCATTTGAAGTTGGATTGCATTGAAATAGTGCCCTTTTTGAAAATCATTGTAAGCATTTTTACTGAAGCGACGGGCAAATATTGAACTTTTCTTACAGTTGTGTAGTTATTAGATTTTAACTATATTTAATCATATTGATACAGATAAAATTATGTGAAAACCAATGCGTCGTCATGTATACCGCAACAAAAAAGAATTCACAAAACATAGAAATAAATTCCTCATCCTTGATAGACACTAAATTTTTCAAACCTACTCATATTTCCGGTTGAAAATGTCACACTAATTTGTCGTATAACCACCATAGCAACTGGTTCATTAATTTGATTTTTTTTTCACTAGTATTACACTGAGATTGTTGTATAGGAAATATGGAATTCAAAACCTCAGAAAATCACACGAAACATTATGGCATCAAATGCAATATTTTGGTAAAAATAATTTTGTTTTAAAGTCATCATTTAACAAATTTTGCCACATGATCATAGCCAACCTTCGCGGTTGATGACGTCATAATGCACGAAATGACCAGCTTGGTGCTTTTTTAATATCATTTAATCAATAATGCTACATAACACACCTATGTAGGAAGCTGCAGAACTTAAAAACGTCGATAATTATAGTAGTTGTTTTCCAGATTACACACCAGATATTGAATCCCTTTTCATTAGGAGTTTAGTAGTTTTTCATGACCAGATCGCCTGCAATTATCGCAAAAAGCCCGTATTTCCAATTACAACGTTACTACTTATGCTTACTTTTAGTATTAATCCAAATACGTCAGAAATCTTCGTCTGAGGCATTGGTCATGATACATTATTTTCATACCCGATCTGGGTATATCGAGGTGACCTAACTAGATGAGTACCATGGCAACTAAGAAATGCAGTGAACGTCATTAGAATGGCATCAAAGTGAACATATATCGCGAAATGGTATAATGGCAATGAGCTGACCTAAATCGAACCAAACAGCAAGCAGTGACAGTGGGTAGCGGGTAAGTTCAGCTAGATCAGTGAGTGTAGGGTGGCGAGTAAGATAAGCTGGATCAGTGAGTGTCGGGTGGCGGGTAAGATAAGCTGGATCAGTGAGTGTCGGGTGGCGGGTAAGATAAGCTAGATCAGTGAGTGGCGGGTGGCGGGTAAGATAAACTAGATCAGTGACTGTCGGGTGGCGGGTAAGATAAGCTGGATCAGTGAGTGGCGGTGGCGGGTAAGTTTAGTTAGTTCAGCGTGTAGAGGTGGGAAGGGTAAACAAACACACAAACATAGACATATAATAAATATATATTCGAGACACATGAGTGGCCCTGAAAAGTGACACCGGGTTTCTTTTATTTTCCTACAAACGCTAATTAAACTATCCACACACGGGAAGAGGAGGGAAAAAAACCCACAAGTAAACTATCCACACAGAAGAGGGAAGCTAAAAGCACACCCTCAATATACTATCCACACAGAAGGGCAGCTAGGAAGAACACACCCTATATATACTATGAATGCTAAATAACACACAACAACTATATTATCCACACCGAAGAAATGCTAAAACTACACTCCAAATCTACTATCCACATAGAAGGGTAGCTTTAAATTAAAAAAAAACACACAATGTACGCGCACGCATAATAAATAACCCAAATATAATGTCAACAAACAATGGAGGGAAACTAACGCCAAATACACTATTCACACAAATGTACGCGCATGCATACAAACACACACTCTACTATTAACACAAACGAAAATATACTATCCATACAACGTACGTGCACGTATAGAACTCCAAAATATATTATCAAAACACGCAATATATACTATCCACACATCGTAAGCGGAGAAGAACAAACCCCAAATATACTATCCACACAAACGTACACGCATGCATACAAACATACATTTTACTAGCCACATTCTTGAGAGTGAAATTAATACCGGAAAGGGAAGGCACTGATCCTTTATATAGGAAAGGCACTAGTCTGACATTACTATAAAGATAGCCATGGCATTTAAAATGTCATTTGAATTTTTGCAGTCAATATGAAACGATTCGCACCAGAGAAAGAAGAAAAAGATGACATGCGTGACTCAGATTCCAGATCCAGAGAGCTTACTCTCAACCATAGTTCACCACCAGTAACGCCTGAAAACTACTATCAAATTCAAGACACGGAAAAGCGCTCCTCTAGAAAATTTTGAACTACGGCTTACACGTACACGATGTTTAAAGTTTAAAGATTTCAAGTCCGACGCACCGTTGAAGCAAGTAGATGTGTTCATCACCGATGTGTGGGATTATTTGTTAACCGCACAGTAACAGCATTGCCAATGTAAAAAAGACGATCGCTTGAGACATTCAATTCATCACGACAGTTTGAAGTTCTCCGTTTGGATCGAGTGTATCAGCCCAGCAGAATTGACACCTTCCAAAGTCATCAAAAGATTCAATACGTTCAGCAATCCAGCTACAAGTTTCACATCAACAATGGAAGAGCAACACTACTTATGACCCATGTATTCCTTCCCCAAGGGACCGGACCGCATAGAAAAGTGTCATTAGTGAAGAACCTTCTCAGCAGGAAATTGAGTCTCCTCCAAATTAAAACTATCAAGACCAGATATGTTTAGCCAGAGCTATCGTGGTGGGACGAATGTATGCCAATAGAAACGACAGGACAGAATGGAAAAGAGCCTGAAAAACTATTCTTGAATGGGGACGAGCCAAACAACGAAGAGAAGCAAAACTTCCTGATGCCATATTCCCGAAGACTAAAAGAAATTCAATGAGAAATACTGGGAGCAGGAAGGAATCAATTTAGACCACGCGTAGAAAAACGAAGGAAAATGATTGTTTGTTAAAGTGATGTTAACTGTTATTGAGGTGCAAATTGGCATAACGACCGTGTTTCCCCAAGACAGGGTATTTGACAGAACCTACCATCTAGATACAGATGATGATTTCCGACAAAACCAAATACATCAAACAAGTGGACGTGATTTGGGAAGACTTTATCCTAGTCAAATACGAAGACGAAAGGGAATTTGTAGAAGCCAACGAATTGTCACTATTGGAGCTTAACGTGACAGCCAGCGCTCGCTTAAAATTGTACGAAGCTTTAGATCATCTCCTGTATTTTTACCTAAACAGTTGCATCTACATCGATCTACTGGGGCACCGCCACCATTACATCGAAGGAGATCGTTTAGGAGCCTGGACCGACGAGCACCCTGACGACAAGATTCTACATTTTCAATGTGACGGTCCCAAAAATGACGTTTTCAAATAGCGTGATCCACAAGGAAATGTGCACACGGGGTGTAAAGTGAACGGACTGACTATAAATTATCGCACCAGTCAAGTAGTTAAATTTAGTGTGCTGAAAGAAGCTTTGCAATATGGAGAGGATAAACAGTTTAATGTGATCACACGCGAACCAACTCACCAAATCCTCAGCCGATGTTTAGATAAAGTGTATCAAATTATGTACCCGAAGTGTTTGAGGCTTCCCAATCACTTAACTTTGCCGTACGGACATATCGATATTGGTCAGCATATCAAAAAAGAAAAATGTACAAGACCGATAGGACATTGTGACTTCTATTGCCAAGCCAGAAGGATGAATCCTTTCAAATAGACATCATTCAACTACGGTAATTCTGAACTGGGGAAACCCCCCATAAAGAACAACCGACCCACGAGAAGCTACTTGCAAGCTTTCTCACTTACCCATCTGAATCTGAGACTCGAACCCACGCAGACAGGGGTGGCATAACATTAATCACATTATTTCACTTTGATTGTTGTGATGTGTATTGTAATGATGTACTTAACCGTTTGACTTTGATGTATTTGTTTGTCTTTCGTGTTTTTATACTTTTAAAGATTGCAATAAACGTGTCCTGATAAAAGTGTACTCTTATCTTGTATGTTTTCGTGTCAAAAGTGACAATCAGTTCACTATGGCTACTTCTACGGTCTCTGCTCCCTCTTCTTCCACTTTCAAAAGTCACCGACGAACACTTAGCTAGAGCTAGTTGGGAGGCTTTGTATCTTCACAATCCCTTTAACATGTTAATTGACGGACCGAGCCGTTCACGCATAACCGAATTTGGCAAACGTTGGATCGAAAATAATCTCATTTGATCGATCGTCCACCTCAACGGATCGTGTGGTGTTATAAAGAGTGGAAATCTGCGTACAGCCTCTTGCGAGAAAGTCAAGGTGATTCCATCGTGTTTGTGGAAGGCATTAGTGGCGAAGACGACGGGATCGTGTCTGACCCCGGTCAAACTCATCTGGTCATCTTAGCAGAAGACGAAGAAGAAATTAAACTGTGGTTTGCGCGCAAAGGGTATAATCCTAATTCCAGTGTCATTACATCACTTAAATTTGTTTCAACAAAGTAAATCACATCGCACCATAAGTCTCAATATTCAGTACGTAGTCTTGTTTAAAAGCCCTAACAATAAATCACAAATGCAAATCTTAGCATAACAGTCATGAACGCCTTGACTAACTCATGCGTACGACGATGGCACTCAAACTCCGCACGCCTATTTACTCCTATTTAAAACCTACTACCTCCGATTATTTGCGATTTCGTAAGGATCTGTTTCATCAGTGGTGTCAATACGGATGACCTGTCGTGCACACGTCCCCATCGTCGACTCAACAAAATAGACTTATATTAACTTCGGAAACTTGGGGTCTGTCTCACACAGTGTCAACATGACGAACCTTCAGTGTCATCTTACTGTCAAATTGATTCTTGTCTTGTACGGTATCAGTCGCAAAAAGCAAAATGCCACACATTCTAAAAGAGGTGTTACGATAGTTTATGTTGACAACACGTCAATTACTGCAAGGCATCATTCACATTCCACATCAAACCAAACGCAATTTTGACAGAAACAAGGTAACTTGACGAAACTCAAACCAAAAAGCAAATCATTTTGAAATCTGGAGGTAGCAGTTTTCTAGGTGGTGTCATCATTCGCTCCCTCTTAACAAAAATGGTATTGCAATGCCCTCAAAGTCCTCCCCACGAAAGACACCACAACGGACGCAGTTTGTCCGCCAAATCGAAACATCAGGTAAGCACGATAAACAGTGTAACAATACTGGAATTAGACACTCTTCTCAGCGATGAATCTGAAAAAGTCGCACACTAGCCCCAAAAAAGCAAAAGGATTTAGGAAACAAGAATATGTAAAGTCTGTGATAGTTTCTAAAGTTTTAGATGATAAGGAACACATTTCTGAAAGAACAGTTAGCGGTCTGCACAAGTTAAATAATTTAAAAGAATAGACACGAATGTGCAAACTTCGAAAATCAAAATATCCCTTGAGCTTTTAGTGTATATCCAGATTTTTACTTTTAAAAAAGTATATAAAGATGGGACTATTTTTGGTTTTACACACTTTGAGATCTCTCTATCTGAAACCAAATGGTGTAATATTATTGATAAATTCAGTTTTCATGATTAAATATACATTTTCTGTCCATATTGAAATGTTCAACCTTGTTTAGGGAACGTTTACCCGTGATTTGAAAGTTCTTGATATAAATTTTCATCAAACTACGCATTTAATCTCTTTTAATGTAATATTTCTTATATGTGTTGGCTAACACCAAACAATCATTTTACATTGACTATTTTGATGTTTACATAGCATCGAGGAAAAGACAATAATCTGTCATGCACATCATATATTGTTTGCAAAGTTTGAAGAAATTTTGGGGAAGGGAACAAACATCGCACCAACAAAAAGTTCATTTGTGCAATCCGAGTTTCAAAGGCTGTACGTGCTTTTATCAGTGTCACAAGTTCAATGTGCTGAAGTACACGAACCATCAAACTAAATTTATTTGCCATTGTTAACGTATTGTTTCTAAATGATTGTCGGAGGAAAAAAGTGGACGACTAAGTGGTTCGAGATTTGTCACTTAAACGTACGTTGATTGGTCAAGCGCATTAACATGACTAATAGTTTGTCAGGTAATCCTTTTAGAAACATAGAAACCTCTCGATGTTTACTTTATTTTATTCGGTGATATATTTACAGTTCAGAAAGCACAGTGCGAGACATCACTTAGAAGCATTAGACTTTGTCCGTCATGTTTATTATCATTCCCAGGGTCCAATGTGTAACGGGTACTACCGCAGGAACTTGCGAATTTGACTAGAGTAAGCAAACATATCAACTAATTTGAATGAGATCAACAGATTGTTAATAAATAGCAATTACCGGCATTTTAAGCATATGTTGTAAACATTAACAAGTTTTATTTTACGAAAAATGTATAAAATAACAAATAGGGATTATTATGTATCTCAGATAAACCAGTTTTAAGTTAAAGATGGCATCATTAAACATGAGAGCTAGATTTATTTTTTATGTCAACGATAAATAGAAGTTTAATTATGCCTTTTATTCAAATCAATATGTAATAAAAACCAACTAAGATATTAAAAAAAAAAACACTATATGCAATATATTAAACAAAATAAAGGCATATTGTCTTTCTTAGAGTCCTCTTATTACGGTATCAATCGCACATCAGCTAGGTTGAGGGTTGATATTGTCCTCGAGGGGAGACGGCTACTTCTTTTTAACTGGGTTTAATGGGTTTATTTAAACAAAAACAGCCAACAAGTACCATCCGTTATTTGTTGTAATTTGCACCTATCGACTGTATTCTCCACCTTGGTTTCATTATGGTTAAATGAAGTGTCACTCTGTAAATAGAACAAAGAAGTTGTCTAATTGATATAATCATATTACACTCTTGTAATGTTCATTTCATTTGTTTGTAAATTCGTATATTTTGCAACACTTTTTAAATTTAATTGATATTGCATTTATCTATTTATTGTTCGTTGGCTGGCTCATTTATTCATTTATTTTACGTTTACTCTCTTATTTTCCCGCTCATCTTAAACGGCTAAAATTGCAAATTGAATTAGCTGTATCTCTGTGTTAACGGCATTCTAAATAATAATTATTTCTAGAAATAAGTAGTCTGAAAAATATTAGTGAGCGGGTAATAATTAAATTATAACATAAAATGATGCTAAAGGCGATTCTATTTTGTTCCATGAAAAGTTATCTGCGAATGAAACACTCTCAAACGAATTTTAATTAGTAATTTTACACATATCTATTATATCCCTGTTTTCAATAAGCGAAATATAGCATGGCCAACTAGGTCTTCGAATTCGTTATTGAGAAAACTATATTTAGGTCTGTGTTGTTGTGTAAATGAAAATAGTTTTTAAAGCTAAGACAATTTTTCAGAGGCCACACCAATGTTACAATGTTAGACAAATACATTCTATTTATTTTTAACGGTTTTAAAATACTTTAGGATTACTGTATAATGCGGTCTCTGCTCATGATAATAATGCACCTGACGGGGCACGTCTTTTTAATTTCAAACTTGATTATTATCACTCCTTCAGGCACACTCTTTGAAATGATGACAGCTCTTTCTGTGTAGAGATTACGAAAATATAAAAAAAAATGCACAAACAGGCAAGAAATAACGTAATCCAGGCGAATTAAAATATTACTTTTTTTTTGAGAATTACAATTTGATACATAAAACATTTAAAGAAATTTTGCGAGAAATTGAGACATAACACGTGTTTCTTGTATTCTCTTTCTTAAACTGTATAATTGACAATCCGATTTTCTATATGCATATAACCGCTACTCGCGTTTGATATGTTGTCAAAAATGCATTAGTTTTCAGTATCAAACGATTTCTTCCCCCGCTCTTCCAGCTCGGAGCAATGCACTTATATGGTTCTATATTTATTACATATCCCGTTTAAATCACACTGTATATTCATTTATTTGATGTAAACCTAAAAAGAAATAAATAAGGCATCTTACATTTTATAAACGATAACGTACAATCCACTCAATTATCCCCACGAGGCGTACATAGGCTATGCAAGTCCTACAAAGATTCAGTTCCGTTGCATGATCGACCTGTCAGTACTGTCAATCTGATGATTCACTCTTTAGTTTTGAAGTTTTAAAATTTATGCAAGTCGATTTTTCCTTACTTTTCAAATGGAAAATTGATTTTGGACAAATAACGGAAGACATTGTTAACCTTGTACTTACAGGGTTTACAGGGCAATTTTAATGGACTAAACAGACTAATATATTTATACAGAGAGCTCGTCAATTTCAAGTATTTTCAAACTCTCCATTTTAAGATTTCATTGCAGGACATTATTGAAATGATTAAACTCCAAACTAAAAATTTAACCATTTGATTTTACCAAAATGAAAATTCGATCTCTTTCTAACATGTGCATTAGATTTTAATAATAATATAGATAGTTTCTTTTGAAAAATCACAAGGACTTTGAATGTAAACGAAAATACAATTCACTGTTTGTATTCTGATGATGAAAATGTCACGACAACTTTGTAAGAATATGCACACACAAACAATATTTCAGTCAGTCAAAAGAGTTTCTATTCCCAATAATATGTCAATTTTTGTGACATTTTGATTCTACGTTTTGCTGAACGAAGTTTGATTTCTCAGTTAGATTTAGAGAACATTTTAAAAGTTCATCCGTTCATAAATTTTTTGATCATATTATAGACAATTTACATTGTCTCTTTTCTGCGTCATCGGTGCTGTATATGGGAACGAAATCAACAGGTACACCTTTCAGCAGTTCTTGTTATTCGATTTCTTAAAGATTAAATATACAGTATAGCCAGCATAAATCACCATTTTGTCGGCTAGACACGCTATCATTGTCATGTAAAATGAATATATAGCCAAAATAAATCACCATCTTGTCGGATAGACAGGCCTTCATTGTCATATAAAATGAATATATAGCCAAAATAAATCACCATCTTGTCGGATAGACAGGCCTTCATTGTCATATAAAATGAATATATAGACAAAATAAATCACCATCTTGTCGGCTAGACAATCCATCATTTGAATATAAATCACCATCTTGCTGTCTGGATATATAGCCAACTTAATCACCATCTTGTAAGCTAGAGAAGCCTTCATATTTTGGCAAAGTCATTTTATAATCACAAGCATCTGACATTCATGTGCTAATAAAAATCAGACAGCTCTAGTTAGTAGCGTAATAGGCAGCTTGATGAGAACACAGGGTTTGTTTCCATATGCGCTGGCAGAGCTTTCCCAATAATAGGTTGCATAATATTACCTTTCCTACGTGGTGAGCTCATGGCGTCATCATCATCTTTCGAAGAAGCGATCATTGTCTTCGCTCTCAGATTATGCAAAAAAGCAAGAAGAGACCATGTAGACACGTATCTGTGTGATCTCATATCCGTATTTCACTATATTACTAAACGCTGCATTAATACATCGAGAAAGAGAAGTTTAAAACTTTTCCAATAATTATAGAACAACGCATTTTACAACGTCAAATTACATTTACATAAAGCTTTCGATTGTGTATGTTTCCAAATTATTGCAAGTTTTTATTCAAGCATGAAGATATTTTATTTTAAATTTGTTAACACGTTTCTTGCGTGAATGGATGCAATTAACTTTGAGAACAATACTGCTGACAATAGTGTTGCAATGTTATTGAACATTCCTGCAGGATTCAGAGCGTATCATCGTTTAACAACATATATTAATGCCTGTGAGTGTGCTTGTAAGGATTATGGGTACTATTTTTGTTTATTTCTGCATTCAAACATAAATTTGTATAAGTGTTGCAAGACTTTCAGTCTGTTTCGATAACCAATGCTGTACCTAACTTATAGCTTAATTTCGGTTTGCAATCGACACTAATCAAGCTGCATCGCTTTTTGGTGATGACATATAAATCGATATTTCAACAATTTTATTGCTATTCGTAATCAAGAGTTTTCTTTCAAATGTGTACATGTGTTGTCATTCTTGTTGTTATATGGTTTAATGCCATTTTCAGCACAAGATAGGCTATACATAGTGGCCAGTATAAATGGTGGAGGAAGAACCCTAGAAAACCCAAGAAAGAATCACCAACCCACGAGAAGTTACTGGCAAGCTTTCTCGCGTACAGAGACCCGAGCCTGAGATGGCAGTGATCCGTAACGATGAGCACTTTAGACCAGAGGTTCCCAAACTTCTCTGGCTCCGGACCCACTTGGGAATATTTTTTCTATCTCTGGACCCACCAAACAAAATTAGGTACAGAGTACTACTAAACTAGTTAAGGATTGCATCATAAATCGGGATTAAGATATGCTGATTTACATCCAGCATTTAGAAATACACGTTGTTTATTTTTGAATGGCAGACGTTTTTAATAATCATGCGTTGCTAAGTCTCGTGCACTGTTTCCTGTTCACATACACGCACAAGTAGAAGCTAGTTATAGCCCAATCATGGTCAAACGTTGTTTCGCTAGTTATAACGGAATAAAGTATGACGCTTGAGGGTTACTGGAATAAATACTGAAATTAACAGAGAAATAAGAAGAACTTTCGCGACCCACTTGCCAAAGCTCTGCGACCCACTTTTGGGTCGCGACCCACAGTTTGGGAAACGCTGCTTTAGACCACCCTGCCCACACATGTGTCGTTGCTTATAATAGGAATGATATTGAAAGAGTGGCAGGGAATATTGAATAGCAACATGTCATGTAAGTTGAGTCACTGGTAATCTGCATGACTCATGTGTAAAGTTAGTTATTAGAAATGTAATGCTTCTTGTTTTAGATTCATTCATTCTTGAACAAACCTTTTCATTGATTATATAAATGCATATTAGAGGGTCAACAGTGTCGACACATTATACGATCCAATAATTCTTATGGAGAGAGAGAGAGAGAGAGAGAGAGAGAGAGAGAGAGAGAGAGAGAGAGAGAGATGGGGGGGGGGGGGAAAGAGAGAGAGAGAGGGGGTGGGGTGGGGATATAACCAGACCTGCATATAGAAATACAGGTCTGAAGAACTTGCTAAAGGCGCAATATATCCTTCATAAATAAACAAATAAGAGTAGTTCCAAAAGTGATATAGCCACACTGGAAGTATTAGTTTTCTCCCACTCATAAATTTATCTATCTTATTATGAAAACTTTAATGAAACGCAATATGTCATTATATTGATTTGATTAGGCCATGTTTCCGATAGACATGCACTGCTTCAATGGCTGAGTGATATATGATTCCTGCACTGACGTCTATCCAGGATAAGCTTAATTATGTCGTTTTAAGCTACCAATTCTAGTTGGAACGACTGGAGAAGTGTGATAAGGTCAAATGAAATAGCGAAGAATTTGTTTGCAGTTACGCGTTTATAATGTCTGACCACAGTGCCTTCTATTGGTAACAGTAACGAATAAAGCCTGGTAACTAACCCTTGTTTGGCGGATATCTCGTTGATCCACGCGAGAGTCTCATTTAATGATACCAAAAGTTTGCACTTTCTCAACTTCATACAGTATATCACGATTGAAAACATATATCATTATATTCATATTTTTATTAATTGTAATCATATGAACATATGTATACATTGTTTGAGCAGCGATACATTACAAACGGTGCTGCGCCATGACCAGGTGGTGATCGTGAAGTACAGTTTTAATGCTACACTTTGTTAATGTATTAAGTACATATGACGATGTGTTTATGTTTTCACAGTAGACAGGTCTTTTAGAAAATTGGTTACTACATTAAATTGATACGTTATGGTATTATCTGTCTGTTTAAATACTGACACTTCTGAGACAACATATTTGCTAGATATACGTTAAAATTCCAAAATCTCTCTCTCTCTCTCTCTCTCTCTCTCTCTCTCTCTCTCTCTCTAAATGCATGTGTTGTAGACAATTATTGCATATTGATGTATATTAGAGGTATTTGATTTTGATCGATGAAATATATTGATAACATACATTGTGAGTGACTTGAAAATTTTTTCATTCCCCCTGCTCGTATTAGTATTGATGATGATGAAGTTGAATTATAGTGCTGTATCGTCCACTAGGGGCATTTAGCACTGTTTTAAGTTTTAAGATATGTATTTATTCGGGGAGGGGGGAGAATGGTGCCGCTTCCCCCAGGCATTTATGTAATCAAGGATTACTATTCAATTTGGTCCTCAGGTCGGGGTTGCTATTAAGTAAGCATCGACCTGAATAGAGGACCCTGGGTTAGTGGGAATAGACCCAACACACACTCAACCCTAACACTTATTAGTAGTATGGGCATGTATCATTGATTGCTGTTGAGGCCGCTTTTATATCTTGTTTTCTTTATGCCGATTGATATATTATTGTCAAGCCATTTCATTCCTTCCGTGTTGATGGGAAAGTAAACTTGTACTGTATCAGATTATTGGTGAAAAGGTGTGGCGCTTAGATGTACTCTTATTTCCAAACCGAGTTTTAGCCTCGACCACTTTATTCTGAATTATTCGGTTAGCGATAGTCTCAGCATCAATAACAGTTGTATAATAGTACACTACGATTGCATTTTACTGGCTACATGATAAAAGAAAGACGAAAATTACAATTTTGTGTCAATATAATAATTACACTGACAACTAACTATATATTGCATTATAGCAGCACCAATCCCAGTTTTGTCTGGTACATGCTGTACCCTTTCCTTTTATGGCATTGCACCTTCTTGTGTTTGAGTGAAATAACGCGATTCTCGCTGGACTTCATAACATACGAAACATGTATTTGCCAAGAATGGAAAGTTGTGCTGTTCGAGCGATTCATAACAATGTTCTCCCTCACCTCGATGATATCGTTATGATTTGTATAAGCATGAATGTAACTAATATAGCCTGACAATAAACACACCAATATGGTTGACAAAAGAAAGATAACTTTTCAAAGCGTTATGGCTTCAGGATTAAAAGAACCGACGCTTTTGAGTTATGTCTCTTGTTTTATACACTCGTTGCGTTACTCGTTAAAGTCATTATGCAACGAGAAAAATGAAAATTACGAACTGAGAAAAAAACTAATAACTATATTTTTCTAGTTTCAATTAACACTAATATTCTATGAATCCCAACAATAAAGTGTGTACATGTAGGTAACCGAAGCTATTATTGATAGCAGTTACAAACATGTTCCCACCCCAGTAAAACATTTTTAATCCTACCACTAGTGTATGACTAAGATCTGCATCGCATAATAAGTATTTCTATGAAGTTATATGATGAATGTTCAAATACAGATTCTGAGACCCTTATATAAGATGTCACTGATGGGTTCAAGCAGTCCGTAACTGGTGTGTGTTATGTCGGATTAACATAGTACATCACTGTCTTGTTTAATATATAGATAGATTCGTAAAGAGATAGTTACGTAATTTAGCTTTTTTAGTCATAATTTGATTGTAAATTGTTTTTGTTTTGGGGTGGGAGCATGGAAGGAGGTGAGGGTAGAGAACTTCAAAAGTGTCCTTGATGATTCATGTTTCATTTGAAAAAAAATATGTTTGTAAAATACAGAACTCTGAAATCAGCAATATAAATGCCGAAAGCTGTACAACAGACAATTTACAGATAACAAATTGTATGTGTGACTATTTAGGTAGACAATCGCTGTAATAATAAAAAAAAAACATGACTCAAAGGTAAAGTTTGACTCTGTACATACCCACCTACTGATATCACATAGATAGATATATTATATATAGGTGGATATATATATATATATATATATATATATATATATATATATATATATATATATATATATATATATATATATATATATATATATATATATATATATATATATATATATATAGATAGATAGACAGGCGAACGGACGGATGGACGGATGGATGGATATATATGGTTTAGTTGTATTAGTATTAGTCTGTTTGACTGTTATTTTCTTTTCCTTTTTAGTTTTTGGGAATTCGAGGACAGATTTAAGACAGAACATCATTTTATGATTCATGTAGAAAATATGAAGCGTTTGTAAAATAGAATATTCTGGACTCGCCATTTTAACTGGCAAAATCAGTACCATAGACGGTTTGCATATATAACAAATATCATGTGTGGCTATTGCATTAGACAATCACATGAGTTTCAAGACAAAAAGATGACATGACTCAAAGGTCAATTTTGACGCAGTAGGTGCTCAGCTACTAAAATCAAAGAGAAATATAAGCGATTGCTCCCTTTCGTACTTACTCATGACTTGATGTAATTAGAAACTGCGATATTGTCAATCTAAATGTGGTAGATGACTAAACAACTTTAGATCAATAACTTGAATGACATTAATATCATTCAGTAAAATAGGGCTGTTTTTCGCCTTCATCCTTCTAATTATGAGTATCAGATACCGTACACAAAGTATGCATTGATTATTGATTTGATGACGTATGTTAGCTGCCTTTATAAGCCAGCTTTAGGCAGTTGACAGTCATTCTGCTGTTGTTGTTAATGTCTAGCGATAGTCCGCACAGCCTTTAAAGTTGTATTGGCATCCTTACGTACTGGACGACATACGAGTTGAACAGAGTTAAGTCAATGATGCCAGGACACATGGAGACATCGGAGAAAGTATCAACACCAAGAAAGCGTCAGTCTTCAGGGATGACCAGCAGAAAGCGTAGTAGAAGTCTCCCAGCGGTTACGTCAAGGCGTTCTTCTCAACTTAGTGTTGTGAATGAAAACAAAGAGGACACAGAGAGTGAAGCATATGAAAACCCTATACGTAGATTCTGTATTACTAATAAAGGAATAGTAAATAGTAGCGATAGCTACACTGACAAAAGAAGAGACAGTTCGATATCAATATGCAGCTCACGCAGAGATAGTGGCATTTCTTCATGTAACGGACGCAGAGATAGTACATTTTCAAATTTCAGTGTTGGCCGGTGCAGTGTTGGTCAGATATATTCAATGAATGATTCACAAGATTCACTAGACGGTGACCTGATGACCTGTGTATCCTCCGTATACCGGGTGGCTGTTCTTGGAAGTTCTGGAGTAGGAAAATCATTTTTGATCAACCAGTTTACGTCATCAGAACTACTTGGAACTTCACAAGAGTGTTCTTCAGGTATTTTGTTGAAACCAACTTTCAACGCATATTTTTTAAAGAATAATAAATAGATATTGTCCAAATATAGCGTCATGTTTTGCTAGGTTATTTCAATTTACCATTTTACCCAGAGTGCAATTGATTAGAAAAAAATAATTACTTGTGTGAAACAGCAAACTGCATTGAAGACCATTCAACTTTTTATTGATTGTCGGACAATTTAAAGTCCCGGTGAGATCAGAAGGCGATTTTATGAATCTGTATCTATTGCTAAAGTTAATATCATAATTCTGTCAATAAAATGTTCTTGCTTGTCTACCATTGATATATAGATAAATTGCCGGCTAATGCTACATTGATTCTTTAGTTTTATGTGTAGGTCCGTGGTCTTCAGCGTAGACCTATAATTGACCAGTAATACATCATACCTTTTCTTTATATGTTATAGATAGTGATGCCGATGGTGTGTCTATAACGGTTGTGCTGGATCAGCAAGAAACAGTGCTACAGTTCATGGATAAGCAGGAAGACGTGGTAAGTTTATTTTTGTTGTCACACGTCATATTTGCGACAACTCGATTTGTGAACTTTAGATAGATTTAAGATTATTTTTGTTGACTGTGTATTCATTATGACAAACGTATTATTTTACATTATACCTTCATGCCTGAAGTAATTGTGCTGAATAAAATCTAAACTGAAAATTTGATTGAAATATATAATCTTCCAAGGCAAACATTTAATAGTACATTCAGACAAAATTAATAATGTAGAAGGAGGCAAAGATGAGTGTGCCAAATGTATATTGCATAATATTCTTTATTTAAACGTTTTTCAATTTCGCTAAGTACATGTACGTTTCTTACTTTAAATTTCCATATTACTGCAATACAATTTTGTTTGTGTCGTTCTATGCTGTTTATGTTTTTAAAATTATTTCTTCTTTTTATTCAGACTGCAGCCACAGATATTCTTCCAGAAGCTTATATGGTGGTTTATTCGTGTACGTGCAGGGCATCCTTCAAGGCAGCCGTGCAAATTTGTCAGCACCTTAAAGACCACGCACAGACAGACAAATCAGTCATATTAGTGGCAAATAAAGTAGACTTAGCAAGACGGAGAGAGGTTGAAAGTGATGGTAAGTATTGTTCAGTCTATTCTTTAAATGGTATCAATTAACTCAATATTTCAAATGTGACAGTATTGTGTTGTATAAGAAATGATTGCCGCTTAAAATGAATCCTATTTGGGACAAACGTATTACATATTTGGGACTTGAAATTGTTAGTTGACTGATCGAATAGTAAGAATGAACAACAGTCTGTTAATCTGAGACAACCTTATTGTAACCTGTGGATGAAAGCTTTGGTCTTTATGGAATTTACTGCAGAATGATGAAAGTATCCAGAACACAAAGTATTTATGATCATATTTTATTGATCATGTTGATATAACAGCTTGTGTCTAACATTCAATTTAACAGTACCTTAGCGATGTCGATTTAATACATTATCTGTTCTCTAAAGGTCAACAACCAGATACATTTTGTAATATTTAATGCAATCCAATTCAAGGAAAACTTTGAAAAATCTTAATTGCATATTGGGCCATTATCTTTTAGAAAACACAAATTGATAAATCCTGACTAAATTGAAGACAAAGATTTTGTACAGAAAAATCGATTTGCCGGACAATCAATTTGTTCTAATTATATGATTAAACAAGGTTTGGTGGATTGACATCCTACTGTACTTCTATCAAATACGTTATTAAATTGTTCCCATTTACTATGTTTTTAACAACCTCTGGAAAAGGAGCCGCTTTATGTGTGAAACATTAACGTTACGGAAACAAATGCAAATACAGTATACTATTTTGTTTTACGGAATAAGAATGGGTCTCACGACAGTTGTATGATCAATAGAAACTCATTTCTTTGAATTTATTTAGAGGAAATCTTGAAAAGTGACAGTTCGAAACAATCAATTGCATAAGTGAACTAACAAGTTAAGATAGTCGGACAGTAACTGATTATCTACTTGTATTTAATTTAATCACAATGACTCAATGATTCTGACATGTATTCTTAATGAACAAGCTGCTAAATGCGCTATTTTTAAATTTTATTTCAGAGGGTCGTAAAGCAGCATTTGGATATGAATGCAAGTACATTGAGACATCGGCAGCTCTTGGGCTTAATGTTGACGAACTTCTGGTTGGAGTTTTGAGCCAAATCAAACTGAATCTCCATCCCGAATATCTGCCCGCTGGAGCGGCCATCCGGCGACGATCCAGTGCCATCAAAACTCAAACTGGACTGTATCGATTGCTCAAGTCTAATCTGTTTGGGATTTTCTCAAAATCCAGTCGAAAATCTTCCTGTGAAAATCTGTACGTAATCTGACTGATTTAAACGAAAGTTCTCAAATTAGGTAGGATCGATATTTTACATTCAAGTTGCATAGAGAAGCCTTCAGTGTTTTAAATGGACGAATGGAAAAATGTAGCATACATGAATGCTTTCAAACAAGGTCACAATGAGTATAGGCGCGCATTTTTACACCATCTGTATAAACAAATTACATTTACAAGGATATATTGGTACCATTTGTTTTAAGACAAATGCCATGAGATGTTTTAATTGAAATCCTGATATTTAATTAATGTAGAATACTTATGTTTAAAGCCAACAATTTCTTTTAATTCACCAATGTACACGAGATACCTTATTCAAAACCTTTCTATCTTGGAGAAGAAAATCATAACAATGTTTTAATTTTAAGATGATTCATTTTTAACATTACATTTGTTTTGTATTTTAAAATGGCTTCTTAAACTCATCAGAATTTGTGTTTATAGACTCCTAGAGATATCAATATTTGCATGTTCTATAATGTCTTGTTATTATAGTGGTTTTATGTTAACATTATGTTATTTTCCTTTTTGAGTGTTACTGTGTACATCATTTTAAACTAGGATATTACAAATTGTAATGCTACACAACACGTGTCATAACTGAGTAAACGAAATTAATAGTATCGAGGAAGAACTATTGTGTAAACGAAATGAATAGTATCAAGGTAGTACTATTGAGTAAACGAAATTAATAGTATCGAGGAAGTACTATTGTGTAAACGAAATGAATAGTATCAAGATAGTACTACTGAGTAAACGAAATGAATAGTATCGAGGAAGTACTATTGAGTAAACGAAATGAATAGTATCAAGATAGTACTATTGAGTAAACGAAATTAATAGTATCGAGGAAGTACTATTGTGTAAACGAAATGAATAGTATCAAGATAGTACTACTGAGTAAACGAAATGAATAGTATCGAGGAAGTACTATTGAGTAAACGAAATGAATAGTATCGAGGAAGTACTATTGAGTAAACGAAATGAATAGTATCGAGGAAGTACTATTGAGTAAACGAAATGAATAGTATCGAGGAAGTACTATTGAGTAAACGAAATGAATAGTATCGAGGAAGTACTATTGAGTAAACGAAATGAATAGTATCGAGGAAGTACTATTGAGTAAACGAAATGAATAGCATTGAATGCGAAAGTATTGTTCGTTTTATGAAATTACTGATTATTGTGAGATAACAACATAGATGTATGTGATATTAAATTATTGATGCTTATTATACATTTTCAGTTTAATTTATAGGATAGTTAGATTAATCCGTGTTCATTTCTGTGTGTTTAATAAATGTTTTGTTAACATAGATAAAACCATCATGCAACTTTTTATTGTGGTTTATTTTCTTTGGTTCAATCTATAATCAGCATTAAATATATTGTATTATACGTTCAAGCCGTGAATTTGCGACAGACAAACTTGTGTTCTTCAAGACTGATTTGTGAATGGAACATCAAACGCCATATCAAATGTGAAATGTTATGTTACAAAATCGATTTATTGTATAGTTATTATTTGAACTTATTTTAATATAGGAAACAATTTCAAAGTTTACATTTGCAATCACCAAAACGTTTAAAAGAATAATTACCTTTCCAAAGAAATAATTAAATTTATGCTTGGGATATAGTGTTGCACATGTATTTTTGGACATGTTACAATTTTAGCGGATTATTTGGTGACATTTGTTGAACTAATTCGTTTTGATTTTACTAAAAGGGTGCTATGTTATACTTGATATCAATATTTCTCCAGTGTTAATGTGATGACGATAAGGAAAATGTTTTTATGTGAACATATTTATCTCCGATATCATTGTTACCATTAAACTCTTTAAAAATGTAAACGTCTTCTTCGTTCATTGTTTTATTTATTTTTTTAATTATCTTTTGCCCAGTTCATTTTATTGCAATTAAAAGTTGCAAGTTCTTGCAACGAAATGCCTCTACTCTACAAAACTGCTTGCACTAGAATAGATTGTTGGCTTGAACACGCTGGACTCGAATGCGGGAGATTGCGTGTTAAAACCCAAGCCGAGTCATGTAAAAGATTTTTAAAAGTGGTAGTAGCAGCTGCCTCGAATGGTTCTACGCATTACGAGGTTAATGCTAGGACTGGTCTGGTGTCAGGATAATGTGACAGGATGTGACATGATGCTGCTTGTCTCTCGCAATGTCAGACATCACAAATAAAAAACTGTCACACTGCATGCATCATTGCCATATGAGTGAATAATTGTTAAATCTACGTTAATAATCCAAATCACACACACACACACACGCACACACACACACACATACACACACACACACACGCACACACACACGAACGCTTGCAAAATTACAAACAACTATACAAAGATGTACAAGTATGAGAGGAAAAGAGATGGCGTGAAACCAGGAGTTGAGTAAACATACTGATTGAATCATTGACCCACACAACTGAATTGGAAGAAGAGTTAGTAGTATAGTCTTTAATTGGTCCATACTAATAAGCTGCACAGTAAAACATACCCACGGGCTCTCAGCATTCAAAATATCAACTGACAGAAAGAAAGAAAGAAATAAAGAAAGAAAGAAAGAAAGAAAGAAAGAAAGAAAGAAAAAAAGAAAGAAAGAAAGAAAAAGACAAGTGGTCATGACTATGTTTTTTAGGCCCGGATTCAAAGATTACTTGAGAGGACAGTACTTGATGGAAAAAGTGATAACATGATTGAGTGAGTACGTAAAGATCCAAGAATTTGGATGGTGTTGTTTCGAAACAACATGAAAATTTCCGACAAGTTTTATTTATAGTTAGATGGTTACAATTATTACCTGAAAAGCTTCACTGCAGGAGCTTATGGACTTCGTCCCACAGACTCCTCGCCTACTTATTAGCCTCAGCTCCACCCATCGACACCCCACCCCACATATATTACTATACTAAATGATGCTAAGCGTGGGAGAGCCGAGAAAAGTCATTACTTGGTCTAGCACGGAGACGGAGAGCTCACTGTAAAGAAGATATCCACCATAATCCTGGTGCAACACGCAGTATGGGTTTTGCAACCTAATTATAGGACAAGTTGAAGGTCAACATAACGGAGTAATTAAAATCACCTAACTTTCATGAAGAGAAATAGTTTCCGCTCTCCCAACTGATAAATTACAGCATATTTCCAATATCTGGTTCAAAATCATTCACTCTGGTATACATAGAGCCAAATAAATGCAAATTTGCACTGATATATATATATATATATATATATATATATATATATATATATATATATATATATATATATATATATTCATCAGTTCTCATGAACACCTTTAGATTTAGCATACATTTCTACACCCAGTAATCAGTAACGTCCTGAGCAATCGCCGGTCCCGTTTCTGATCATTTTGGCGGAATCCCTTGGATTTATGCATGAGGACTACGTGAGCACGGCTTTAAAAAAAAAACAACTATTTAACAACTTGTATTTGATATTGAACGTAAAATTATATTCCATTGATTTTAAAGAACATTCTCTCCATATATAAACTTTTTGAAAATTACTATCGTATGACATGGCGCCAGCTGCTCCACCTAATATGACCGAGTGAAGTATGTGACATCACATATAGAATATTTCCATGAGTGATCAACTGTAAAAAAAAAGTATGTTTGTCCGTGTTAAAAGTTCTAAGTAATTACAAGACCAGTTGTATTTTGAATTGTACAACCACGTCCTCTCTCTATTTGAATATGTCTATTTGTCAATTTGAAAGCAAAGATGATACAATGTTTGAAGATTTAATTTTTGTAAACTAAGAAACCGATTATTTGATTTAATTTGTAACGATTGTTGTACGTGTTTTGTTTATATATAATGGTGCTTTCCCCGTCTTTATATATCTCTATATTTTTCCGGCATTCTTATATTTGTTAAAATTTATGGGATTAGAATGGTAATTACCTTTTCTCTGCATTCTGTATATGATTCCACTGGTGGGCAGACACTCTCTGGCAAAGTAGTTCCGTAGAGAACGGTGGCGTAGCGAGGATATTTGGCGCCTAGGGCAAAACGCCCAAATTTGCGCCCCGGAGCAAAATATGAGCATTTATAAAAGCCTTTAAATAATAGGAATAACTCTCTCTCTCTCTCTCTCTCTCTCTCCCTCTCTCTCTCTCTCTCTCTCTCTCTCTCTCTCTCTCTCTCTCTCTCTCTCTCTCTCTCTCTCTCTCTCTCTCTCTCTATATATATATATATATATATATATATATATATATATATATATATATATATATATATATATATACAGCAACTATAGATAGAAGCTCTAAATGTATTTAGCTGTCGGGGTAGATGCCATTTTAACGTAGAAGAGTTGGCTCGCTGGGTATGAATAGCCGGATGGGCGTGTGAATATTAGGATGTCTGGTGCACCATTACGAATTTAAACCACCAGTTCAGTGCCAACGTGTAGGTACAAGTCTGGAGGGTAAAGTAACCGTGCCGGAAAGCAGGCCGAGTCAACACGGAAATACACATGTGGTGATATCGACTTTGTGATAACAGTAGCGTTTGACTACATGTATTTTGCAATAACAGTAGTGTTTGACTACATCCATTTTTGTAATAACAGTAGTGCTTGACTACATGTAAATTGTAATGAAGTATTGTCTGACTACATTAAGTTTGTAACACTTATTTGACTACATGAGTTTGATATAGTAGTCAAATCTAATTTCCTATTTGTTTTATATTCATATTATATGCCTTTGTGTTTGTTATTCTCGTGTCATTAGTGTGAGTGTTTAATACATTTTCATTGTCACTCATGAACGTGTTTGTTATTTCTTAAAACCCTGCCCAGTCTCAAAGGGTCAGCTCGATTACGTTACATTCAGTTTATATGGAATGAAAATGACCTCTTACTTGAATCATTTTACCTTTTATTTGTCTTTTTATGTGTTTTGTATGCTTTTGTTGGAAAGTTTTGCAATAACTTAACTTTGATTTGTTGTCTGCGTTTGGTCGAATTTTTGTTTTCCTGCTGGTTTTGGCAAGTGTTTTTACATTACAATATCTGCTACACACAGTCTTAACAATGCTCTATTTAGCCAAGAATGTGCTGATGCACCTTGAAAACCCTATATATACATACTTTAGTACTCTAATTTTGCAATTATATCGCCTACTATTCCGACAAAATCAATCTTCAAGGGAAAATTTGTTTTGGCTTTTGTTCGAGAACCAAATGAAAAAGAAATCATTGAATTAGATTATTGACTGGATTTTTCTGAACCATCAATGTATTTTAAACACTGATATGATTGTATGGTCAAAATTTAAAAACAAATATTGATGAATAATAGAAGACAGTACATTTATGAGAATGAATGTAAATAAATCTTTTGACGATTTCTTGTTTGAACTGAATAATTTTCAGCAGACGTTAATAGAAAGTGAAGAAGTCAAACATATGATAACCGTGCAAAATAATGACAAGAAAGAAACTGGTTATTACATGCTAATGCATGGACATTAAAAGCCACTGAAATATATTTCCGATATTATTTATTATTTAGGATTTGGACATGACGTTTTGAAACGTTAATGTCTCATGTTGCAGTCTATCCAATTGACCCTTTGCTCAGTTTTAAAGGTTAAAAACGGGATATAATATCAATAACGCCTGCTGCGCACGTCACTTTGATCCTCATTCTTCTGGCAATCATTTCGTTTAGGTCTATTTTCAATTTTATTATTTCATTAGTCCTGCCCTTAGAGGCTCAGCTTGATTTATTCTTATTATTCTCTTCCGTTTTATGTTGTTAAACACAATTTTATTTGGCGCTCTTAGCATTTTATTATTGCTCTGTTGAGGTATCTAGTCTAATTTTTTTATGTTTGCTCTACTAAATAGACATAGATTCTTATTTTATTGCATTGTACCGTATGTACTAGCTTATAAGACGAGTCAAACTGCAACCTGCTCCGACTAATATCACAGGCAGATCTTGGTCTGTGTAATTTATTACAACCAATCAAATCGATCAAATAACATAAATCGTGATATGCAAGTGCATTATGCTACGGCAGATCAAGGTCTTTATTGTTTTGCAGGATAACGGTATTTACATCAGTGATGTTGGCGTGACTCTTCTGCTCTACGCACGAACGATATTGTCGTAAATAACTTTGAGCGTCTACCTAAATATATTTAACAATATCGTATGATATTCAAATGTAGCGTTGCTGCTGCAAGAACCGAATTCCCTGTGGATAGTGCACTACATTCTGTGTTCTCAAGGCCATTTATTTTCAGTCCTGAATATTGACGGTTGATTAGCTTGCATATGATGAAAGCAGCTTATGCATTAAAGTCAATTTTACATCGATTAACATTACAAAGACATTGCAAAGTCTGCATCCTGAAAGTCTTCTTTAGTATTTCGCTGATTTTGTCAAATGAATGTTATGTCCACTAATCATTTAATCTGCTTCGATAAGGAGTTGCCTCAGTACACGAAAGACGCGGCATTTGCATGTGATGAAATGCTTTATACCAAAAACGATGGTCAGATACGGAATCCAGAAAGAGTGATAAATCTGGAATTGTATACGTCTAAGAGATATTGAAAGGGAAGGAGCATAATATTCACCCCACCCCAACCACTGTATTCCACCCCAATTCTGTTTTGTGCACCCATTTTTTAACCATCCAATTAGCAATCAACTCAACCGAAGTAACTGTCCGAAGTAACTGCATTTGGCATAGCATTTATATAGGTATACAACTAGAATATAACTGACAAGATCATCGCAGCATGTTTTAACTACATCATTGCCTGAAACAAATATTCTGAAATCAGAAACCATGTTAAGACAACGAGATCCATATTAGTGATATTAATGGCATAATATACAGGAAAACTTTGAGTGGGATGACATCATCTGGGCACAATATTTATCACAGAAAGTAAAACTCAGCTTTTATATATATATATATATATATATATATATATATATATATATATATATATATATATATATTGTATTAGTCTTTTGGTCATTGACTGTAGAATCCATTGTTAGATGCGCAGGTAAAACAGATTGTTGATTTGGTTTTAATTTTGAACATGTACCTAAGTACATTTTATGGTAATTTCCCACTGGACAATTACGTCAGGTAGATTGTGTTGCAACATACAAAATATGGGAGGGGAAGCGTTGCGACACGAAGTTTTGAAATCATTTCCGAGAAATGTGATTCGTTTTGTAAATTTAAATTTACTTTGGGAATTTTCTTAGTCCTTGGCAATTAATTTTAACGCATTTGTAAACTCGTTAGTGTAACCCTATAGCTTTCATAATTTCATCAATAGTGAAAATCTTTGTTTCTAACCCGACTCTTCGAAGGGTTTGTGTCCTTAAGAAGGATAAATTGCTGGAGCTTGCCAGAAACTATTATATTTCGGACGTAAACACATGGTTTGGTAAAACAAGACACAAACTATATGCTGGTACACTATTCAGTAGAAAGAAATATTCTGACAAAGGTTTTTTGTTTAGGTTTGAACTGTCGGGTTCTGAAATGAGTTTAAAATAATTGCAGTTAAATATCAGATGGAAATAGAGTCAACAAAGCTTAAGTTTCAAATTCAAATGAGTGAAATCCAAAATTAGAAACAGGAAAGGGAAAGATGATTGCAAGTGAAGATAGAGTAAAAAGAAAGAAAACCTCAAAGTCAAATTAAGAAAGACGAGAATGAAATGCTAATGCCAATACAAATTCATTAGGACACAGAAGATAACTAAATGCAATCCAGAACAATTAGAATTTTTCTCAGCTATCTCGCTCCACTGCTACAACGTCCTTTCTTATTGACTAAACCGACATCACGTGATCGCCAGCCAACCCGTTTATGCTACGATGGACCCTCATTAATTGCTTTATATGACCACTCCTTAGCTCTCTACACCATACTGTGCTCAAGACTAAACGAACAGTGGCTACATTCGTCATTACTTAATTGTAAACGGAAGCGAAAATAGAACATTGTTTCAAAGCTGACCAGCATATAACATGAAGAAGAATTCCAGTTATCTCCTTTTTTCCCTTTCCGGCTCAACAGTTAAAACAATTCTACTGTTAAATTAGATATACCTGGATCAAGTCAATATTAAATCTCCAACCTTTATGTCAACTATCCCAGAGATACCGCTGCGTATTGCATTATTCAACGCCCAATCAGTAGGACCTCCGAAAAACTGCACATAAATAGTTAATGTTTTCGACCATCATACAGAAACATGGCTAAAATATAAGGTGATGAGCCTAGGTGAGCGGATCTAACACCCACCGGTTACTCCATCGAGTTATTATAGAGCCACCCTAACGAAAGTGGAATTGCTGTCATCACAAAGAATTCCATGGTAAAATGTCTTAAACACGCTACAACCTTCAATTTCTGCCACACATCGTTTTAATTAGCCCAGACAACACTCACACTGAAACAAAGGTCAGTATCAGTCCATTTTTCTGCTTCTACCGCCCTCCTCCTAGTAGAAACAACTAGCTGACTGAATCTCTTTGTGGAGCAGTTTCCGAATCTCCCGCAGTATGGAAATTCGATAGGTGGCAACCTGATTATACTTGGAGATTTCAACTTTCACTTTAACTATCCTGGAAACCAATACACATCAAAACTCCTAGACTCCATTCATGTTTTCAACCTTAAACAGTCAGTTAACTAACCCACCCATAAACATGGTCGCATTATACACTGGATTTCTCATAGACCTGAAGATATTATTCTACGGTCCACCCATGTATCCCACGAACTTGCATCAGATCACCTCTTATATGCCATTTGGACGTATCAGTTCCTAACCCTCCACCTTTATTTGTTTATAAGAGAAACCTTCGTATGATAAATATAACCAAACTAATGCATGACATCCAAGCAAAGGTAACAACTTGCTTACATCCTGCTTAGGCTTTCCACGAGACTCAATGTTCATAAATAAATCTATGAAGCAGTCAAAATGAACGTCACAAACATAGTCCATGCAGCGAAATTATCCCACTACATTACTAACATTACGGAAAGTTGCAGCTGCAAAGAGATTACTAACAAGCTAATGTCAATGAACAAATATACAGCACTGCCAATTACCGTCTCTCTAGAAGACATTCTGGACTTGTTTACAAATGAATTCCCTGACAAGGTACAAACCATAAGAAATACGTTTGACAACACAATTTCGATTGACTCGTCGTAACCATAGACTTACGACTGAGAATATAAGCGGCAACTGTTAGTAGCATTTGAACCTGTCTATGGATTTAATACGTACATTATTGATGAAGAATGCAACAAAGTCATGTGAACTTGATCCAATTCCAAAATCACTGCTGCTTGAGTGCTTAGATCCAATATTGTTTTCACTAAATTATCGTATATATACCTGTCTCTCATCCGGGGAATTCCCATCATGTTTCAAAACTACCATTGTAAAGCCTCTGCTGAAGAAACCAACACTCGACCATAACGATGTAAAGAACTACCGCCCAGTTTCTAATCTCCCGTTCATATAAAATGTTTTAGAAATTTTTTTCTAACCCAAATTGTACCTCCTCTGAATTCAAAGTCTTTTTAGCAATGTAGAGTCTGCATATCGCCCTTGCTACATTACTAAAACTACACTTCTGAAAGTAGTTAATGGCATTCGCTCTGCTTTGGATATCATAAAGATTACAGTTAACACCCTCCTTGATTTTGCTGTAGCATTTGACACAAAAGACCATGATATATTACTTCACAGTCTCCAGCACATATTTTTGCATTTACTATACAGGCATACTGTGGTTTAAGTCCTACTTAGTAAACAGGACACATACTGTACAAATGGAATACACTTCAGCCCAGTTGATTTATGTTGTGGTGTTCCACAGGGTTATGTTCTTGGACATGTTCACTTTATTATATACACACAGCCACTCTCAAATGTCATATATCAGCATTAAGTATCTCACCAATTGTACGCTGATGACAACCAAATATACAAATGTAGCCAATAAACTGAAGTTGATGCTACCATCCAAGGAGTAGATATGATTTCTAATGTAAACTCATGGATGGTATGTAACAAGCTGCATATGAATTATTATAAAACTGATGCCATTCCGATTAAAACACAAAGACGTTCTCATTCGCATCCTTACCTTAAAAATTAAATATCAGCAACACCAACATTAAATTTACAAAACTAGGTGTTACTCTGGACAGGCTGTATATCTTGAGCTGAAACGCATCATCTCTATTCGCAAATATCTTTCAGCTGATGCCACTGAAACACTTATGTGTTCATTAGTACTTTTAAGACTGCACTATTGTAACTCAATTCTGCCTGGTTCGTCTCAATATCAATTACCTACTTCGACTGGAAGTATATAAACCATATAAATTCCAACATTTACATATTTTCCAAACATAACATTAAAATAAGTTCAGTTAACATGGATAGCTTTACTTTTGGAACATCAACTAAGGGATGCCCAACGGTTATATGTGGAAACTTTGAATATGTAAAGTTCCGTGAAAACAAGAATGGACAGACGTATTGGCGCTGAAAGATGTTTCAGCGTTTCAAATGCAAAGCTCATCTGACGACAGAAGGAGATCGCATCGTAACCAACAACGAGCAGGGACACACACATGAAGGAAACATCGCTACATCACTCGCACGTAAAGCGGTTGCCGAAATGAAGAACAAAATGGGTGAATCATTATCCACGCCAGCTGCCGTTATAGGATCGATTTCACGAAGATTAGACAATCACGTGCTGATGGCGCAGCCAAAGCGATCAACCCTTACGCACACTCTGCAACGCAGAAGAGCTATACTTGCCGACAATGAGAATGAAGTAGTGTTGCCTCCACCGCCAGCCGATACTAACTTCACTGTTCCACCACGTTTTGTTGACATGATCCTGTACGACTCTGGAGCAGAAGATGAAGACCGTATACTGATTTTGGGATGCCACGAATTACTCGACGGACTGGCGCTCGCTAAGCTGTGGCTTGCAGATGGAACGTTTGCAGTAGTGCTTTCTATTTTCTGTCAGCTGTATTCGATTCATTTCGAGCTATGTCCTGGCAAAAATCCAGTTGCAGTATACTGCCTCGTCTGCAACAAGCAACGATCTTCGTATGAGCGCATACTAGCCCAGATGAAAAGTATGATACCAGCAGCAAATCCTGAATGAATTCTTGTCGGCTTCGAAACGGCTGCGATGTCTGCGTTCCAGGCCGCGTATCCTAATGCAGTCATATCCGGATGTTATTCCCACCTCTGTCAAAGCGTTTTACGTAAGGGGAATGACATCGGGATGAAACAGGAATACGAAACCAACAACGCTGTCTGTGGAAGTGTCCGCTGTTTAGCTGCTTTGGCTCTCGTGCCGGAAGTCGATGTCATAGAAGCTTTCGATCTTCTCGCTGGTGATATTGCTGAACTACATGAGCGCATGCCGGAATTGCTATCTTACTTCGAACACACCTATATCCGTGGACGACGCTGGGCTGGACGAGCAGACAATTAGTGACCAAGTATATTTCCGGTGCATCGTTGGAATCAACATCAGGCAGCAGGTGACGGCATTGCTCGAACAACCAACGCCGTGGAGGGATGGCACTATGGTCTTCAAACTTTATTTCAATGTCATCACCCTACTCTGTGGAAATTCTTAGATGGCATCTCTAAAGATATGCAGAATCAGAAAGCGACCTTTCTACAACGTTTAACTGGAGTTCAGCAGATTCAAAGGAAGAAGTACAGGGAATTGAAGGAACGTGTGGCTCGTGCAGTTGGACTATATTTGGCTGCCGACGTGCTGCAGTATTTGCGCGCCATGGCTCATCTGTCTCATCAGTAAATTGCTGTAAATTAAAATATAATTTTTATTGAATTTTTTGCAGTAAATTAAAATATAATTTTTCATTGAATTTCTTTTTTATTGAATTACAATGATTTTACAACCAAAAAAGGATATCATAAAAAAGTCACTTATATATTGTGATTATCTGTCACTGTGATTATGTGTCGCGTGATTATGTGTCGCTGTGATTATGTGTCGCTGTGATTAACTGTCATTGTTTAAATGTCGCGTGATTAACTGTCCGCACACCAACTTCTCATCACCATACTCAATCAAAAAGGAAATGAAGAAACGATAGTATGAAAATATTTCGGTGTTTTTTTTAGCCTGGTGTTTGAATGCTGGCTCTCTTGCTCATACTTCCAAAGTCTATTGAGGGCTAAGTATTAAGATCATTATACAAGTTTAAATGGTCAGTGTATTAGATGATATCATTGGCTGAGACGAATACAGAAACAACCTATATAAGCATATAAACAGACAGTCATTGAATTCATTTAGGTGCACCTGTAAAATAAATTTGAACGGTGGCGTTCAGTATGAATGGATTGACTTTCATGTAACTAGGTTTTTTTTAATTCGAAATACTAAATACTGAAATGTTAAATAATATAGATCAGAAAAGTTCGTATCTAAAGCCGCAAGAAAAAAGTGAACTAAGCCAGATGATACATGAATATGAGCATTTTTTCCAGATATTCCAAAAAATAAAAAAATAAAAATATACCATGATGTTGAAATTTTAAATCCTTCCACTTGAGACAACAACCTTACAGGACGACTCCTCTCAAGATGGAATATTCGAAAAGAAGTTAAATATGTGCTGTAGATTGATTGTATTAAACCAAGTCAAAGTAACTGACGTTCACCGTGTATTATTGTGCCGAAATCAGATAATACTTTCCGTATGAATATCACTATATAAAGCTGAATAGTGTCACCAAACAGATTCATTCCCACTTCCAAGAATGGAACTTTATCAATACCATGTGATGGCATTTAGGATTAAAAAATCTTCAACAACTTCAAGTGTTTAATACACATGATAAAATCTGGTATAGAAAAATGTGATCATACATCAATTAAGTTTTAATCTGCACACGATACCATTAACTGATCACTTGACTTAAATTCTTTGATCAACTCAGTGATCTTAAAAGTACAGTGACACGTATCACATGTATTTTAAATGACTGAAATTAGTATACCGGTAAAACCCTGCATCTTTGAATTAAGAAATAGCAAGGTAAATAGTAGACGAATATGCCTTAAGAAGTTTGATTACTTATCTATATTAATCTCTGAGATAATTATCTTATATTTTAATGGATAAACAGATCAATAATAGTGCCAAAATTCTGAAATTACTATCTCTAGCAAAGTACGGATAAAACCTTTTCAAGGTTACCTTGCCACTTTGTAATATTTTCGTCCTTACGTTATGATCTTATACAAAAGAATCAAGCGTCCATTGTTCTGCATATATAAAGTCAATATAATTTGCATCGTTTCTTGGTTTTCTTCCCCCCAAAACAGGAAAATGATTCATGACATTTCTCGTGTAATATCCTCGGCTCTAATAAACAGTATCCCTAAATAGAACGCGATGATGATCAGTTGATTACATACCATGTCAACAACAAGCCGTTATGCGAAAAATAATTATACAGAGTTAGAGTGGGAATAATGATATTCATCTTCATCTTTCAAGTCTGAAGTCATTTTTATTAATAATGATCTACGAACGAAGCCACATAATATTTTTGCAATCAACAGAACAGATGTACCATATGTACTCCACAAACCTTTTATCTATACTATAAGGATTAGATAAATATGTAAATAAAATGGGCAATCAAAGTAAATTTCAAGAGATTAATTAATTAGCTATTGTTCAACTTGTGATTAACTGGTACATATGAAAGTGATCGCACTAATCTGTATAAAATACCATGGAATAATCCACTTTATCTCATATTCTATGATAAATGTTTGCCTATAAAGTATCAATACACAAATTGATGCGAATCGTATAATAACTATATTCGAATTATTCTGATGTTTTTTTGTGGGCAGATAAAGTAATTGAACCGGTGGTTTTGCGTAATTATAAAGGGGTTAGACGCCCTTTTGTATTAATCAACAGACAAAGACATTTTGATAATATCATTTTTCATATGTATGTGACTAGGATAGTATTTACACGAAAAACTTGAGATCATGTGAAATTGTCTCAAATCAGCAGTCAGGCTATCCATTTAATATGCAGTGTTATTATATGTGAATCGAGTTCAGCAAAACTGTTAATATGATATGTTGTGAATGTATATATTTTTTTCTTCATTTATAAATAGTCCGTCCGCTGTACGTTACGAAACTGCTACATGACAACGCAACATATATCATCGCTAATATCGGATACATACATCCTTTTCGAGGGACATAGGGAAATGGAGGAGAGTACTTAATGAACTAGTAGTGTTACACGACAATAAAATACTCTTATTGACTTTGATAGTTTTCCAGTCTGAACATTTTTGTCTCTACTGTACTATATATTATCTATTACTTGGGCCTCTATATTATTGTAATAAATGTTTGATGAAGTGTTTGCCTAACTATAAAAAAAAACATTAGAATGTCTGATTATAGCTACACTATGAGATCTTCTCTTCAGGATCTTTAGCACATTTATCTTTAATATTTTACTCAGTAAACTGGTCTACAGCCAAAATGCTTCCGAAATATATGTAGTCAAACATCACTATTTCTGGGTCACTGAGAAAGAAAATGATCCTTAAAATTGTTGACTGGCTCTAGTTTTAAAGATATGATTTAAAGTCAGTATATACGACTCTGGTCTTGGGAATGGCGGAAGATAAGTGAGTTAAAAAGAGAAGGGATTTCAATTTAAACAATAAAAGACTACAATACATCTTTGACTGGATATATGGACACGTATATTGCTAGGTTCGTACAGTTTTAACTTAATAGGAAAAAACAATGAATGACGCAATATGTAACTGGTATTGCGTCATACATGATATTAATCGCATCATGTTATTCATACAAGTTATTGATGATGCAATAATAAATAAATTTACATCACTTTGCTGAACAAATTGCCCTGTATCAGACGTGTGAGTGCTTGACTTTGCAAAGAGGCACAATTCTGATTCGCCAAGGTGAGCAGAGATGCCTTGTACTTTTGTGAACCATGCAGTTAATTTCTGCTATGTTTGTGGTTAAGTGACGCTTGCATCATAAAAATGCAGTATAATCACTATGATAAAGAAAACCTATCACCTTTATTTTGGCTGAAACAAAATGGAGATCAATACAAGAGGTGGACCCCACATATGCTGCAACATTTGTGAAACATTTTGCAGTGCTAAGGATCTGGAGAAAACCAACGGCCCCAGTCCCGGATTACCCATTAGGCAGAGTAGACAACTGCCCCTCGACTTTTATGGGCCCCATCAGGGGCCCCCATGAGACCGTGACCGTGGGTCTGGGGCCCCAAAAGTTTAACTGCCTATGGGCCTCCACGGTGCTTAATCCGGCGCTGAACGGCCCATATCAAGAAATGTTACTTCGTCTAGGTGCTTACAGTTGGGAAAGGTGTTTCAAGGAATTAAAAGTGCATTATCCAAACATTCCGTCAGATATACGCCCAGTAACCAACAGGTAAGAACTATCAGTTCCTCATCATAATAATTCTCACTTGATTCAGACGAAGAAGAAGAATAAGAGGAAGAAGATTAAACGTCTAATCCTGAACCATCATTGTGACATGACCCATATTTCCTCTCTTCTTAACAGTTTATGATTAAATTCTGCACCCTATAAATAGATGTAAAATGTAAAAACTAAAATATTATGGAAACAGAAGCCAAGCAGTTGTTTTAATTGTCATATTTGAATTCAGCACATAACAATTCATAATAAATAGTACATGTTATCTTAGAAGCAGACGTTTTCTAACAAATTGTAGACCATAATTATCTACCGACATTTTAATAAATTGTAATATTATATGTCTGAATTACGTTTCTATTTAAATGATTACTATAAATAATTTCCTTCAGTATTTATTATTGCTGTAGATACTTTGTATGTCGAGCTCTTCATTTTCTATTATGTAGTTTGCAGACAAAAAAAACAAAAACAACAACCGTGTAAGAATGCCTATCAACTTGTCCTAGAACATAATATATTTTCACACGATTTATTCTTACAGCATATGTGTTGATTACAAACTCTTTAAAAAATTATATTTGTACCATCTGTATTTTACAAACCTTTGAAAGTGTTTTAGCATATTTACCATTAGAATTAGAATTTATCTGTTAGGAATTTTGCAGGTTTTACATAGTCTATATATCTTGAAAGCTTTGGATCTTAATTTTGAGTTTACACTAAATAGTAATTATTCTGTTGACGGTAAACTATCCACTATGCATAAAACATAAATAAATTTATGTATATTTTAAACTATTTATATACTGGACTAATATGCTACTTCAAGCGGAAACAAAAATCATATAATTGATGTATTCATTATAAGATCCGAAACTAAATTGACAGAAACGGAATTTGGAACAGTTTCTTGGTTAAGTTTTTAAATTTCTAGTCTTTGAATGTTTTATTTTATTTGACAACCTGCTGGTTATATTTCTACATTTTGTTATGTGTGTAACAGACACGCTGAATCAATTTGGATTGCTTCTGTCCTTCCGGAAGATGTGAGCATCCGTCTAGAGCAAGATTGTAATGGAACGCCATTTTTAGTCTCCATATTAACATTGAAGCAAATAAATATCATTACTGGATGAGGAGTATTTGATAACGCATTCCTTTCTGTATAAGAAACGTGATTCGGTGGGCGGTGATTGCATTAGCTATTTCAGGGGATAGGTCCTGATTTATTTATTAAGTTTGCTCAGGTTTTCTAATCTTGACTGCAAACAAGATTGTGTCATGACACAAATATGGAAGCCAAGACTATGTGAAACAACTTCCATCGAACCTGTACTTAGTATCTTAGATTAAAAGATCTTTGTCTCAGATTTTATGCCCACTAATAAAGAACATTCTTGTTCTGTATATTAGGTAACAAGCTATCCGACGTTAAACCCTTTTCGCCCTCTTGTTCCATTAAAGTATTCTATATTGATGGCTTATATATATATATATATATATATATATATATATATATATATATATATATATATATATATATATATGGGAGAGAGAGAGAGAGAGAGAGAAAGAGATAGAATTCTAGTTAATTTTCACCACTTCATGTTTTTCTGTTTCATTATATCATTGCATAATGACGTTACTCTTAAGCATATTGTACTTTTAAATTATTGCAATGGACAGATTGCTTTTCAAATTGATAAATCAATAATATCAATCGTGTTGATTCAGAGATGTTATCCTCTGTTTAATGAGTATATATTGTGTAAGGTATCCAAACAAATGAAATTATACGTTGTGCTCTGACACTGGCATGAACGCAGAACACTGACAAGACGAATAAACACTGGGGTAGAGATCTAGAATGGGGTTTACATAATACTTTATTCAAAGTATACTCAATTTTAAAACAAACTTTGTAATTACGTGACGTGTTTTTAATATTATCAGTCTTTGCTTGCTTCACGTATTTATTTAGATGAACATTACCTAATGTCCTTGACAACTACACGTGTTTTAAACCTTCTTGATCAATGTTGCCGCTTTATTTACGGATTTCTTTCTCACTCTTGAGTTATTTCCCAAGACATTTTCATCCACCGTAAACGAAACTGAATGCTTTACATACTTTGTATTTATTGTTTCCATTTATATACAATGTTTAAAAGTTTTGTTTTATATTTTTAATTTCTTTACTTTTCTAAATTGAATTTTTGGGGTAATCAGGTATATTTGTACGAATCCAGAAATGTTAACCATATCTCCATTGCCTGCATAGTGGGAAACAAAGCATTTTGATTATCGGTCATCATTTCTATTAGTTTAAGACTAAACAGGTTACATTTAAGTTTCTATGCTTTTCAGTTCTCACAAGGTGCCGTGAAATTCTCTGTCTTTCATTATTGTGCAACTCCTAATCTCATAAAACACATCTGTTTGTTTGGATTTCTTTGCATTATTCATTTGTCCTTTTCTGGAGCACACTTTTGTTTCTCTCTGTATAAATTTTTGGTTTTCATGTTAAGCAGTTATATTGAATTCTGTATGATTGTATCAACAGTCTGATTACGTGAATCTTTATTACAAATCCAAATCACATAGTTAGTCCTCCATTGTCTTTTTCATTCTTTCTATTTTCATTCTCTTCTTCCCATTCTGGATTCCTCTTTATTTTACCTTTGACCGTGGCATGCGGCACTTCATATTATAGTACTCCTGTATTTTACATGAATGATGCTAAGTTCATTTTTGCATTGAATCTTACTGCACATGATGGCACATGATGGCTTGATTCATCATTTCATACAGAATAAATATCGGTATTTTCTTCAGTAGAGACAGAAGTGTACCTAACCAGGGAACGTTCACTGTAATGATGCTATATTGATCTATATTGATCTCATTGCAATGGATAAAGATGCTGTTATAACAATGTTTCTTTGACTGTCGTGATTACCTTCTCATTTTGTAATGTTAAATTATTTTTCATCATGATAATAGGCATCATAAAATTAATCTAATGTGTGCTACTTTGCAAATCTTAAATGTGTTCATTTATATATTAGGTATGTTTCTAGTTCTAGTATATTATCTAGAAACATTGAATTGAATTCAAGCCAAATATATGTATCATATTCATATCAATCATACAGAACCAGTTATTACGTCGCCAGCGGAAGGTATGTTTTCGTTTGTATATTACAATTATAGATATGTTTGCCACAAGTTCTTCTCGAATACGATAGAGCCCATTATGGCTGAACCAAACTAAAATATGAAATTTCTTCTTTCGTTTACTTTTCCATCAGGATCTTGGTATCACGTTAGTAGTTAGCCAACCGAACTATCAGATATGATCATCCCCTAGCTGTGAAGACAAATGCAAGGACAGCTCAGAGTATCCGCGTAGGTGTAGCAGGAACTGCTGGGCAGACCATGTCAGAAACATTCACTATCATATATCAGTGCGTGACAATTGTTCGAATGCATCAAGTGCAAATCAACATATCACTTACTTTGCCTCCCTACAGCGCTACCTGAAGTAATTTACCTCTTTCAAATGTCAAAGCACATGGAGCAGTTACACTACCTCAAGTTATCTACAGAGCCAATGTGAACGTGAACAATTCCCGACATAAACCTCACCACAACTGTGTTGAATCAAGCTCCTCCTGCATGAGAATTAGTGTGGCGTCAGGAAAAGACGAGAAACCATAGGGACGATGTTTGCAGCTCACCAACTCAGGAGGAAAACTCCAACATGTATACAGCATTTAGCGATCTGATAAAAGCCTTTGACACATTCAGCCCTGGACGCTGCTAGAACATCATGGCAAAAATTATGATGGCTCGATAGTCTGGGTGCTGGACAGCCGTGAACCACTTTACCATTCCAAATTAATAATGGAATCACGCTGTTTGTTGGCCCCAAATGGTTTTTAGTATGATTTCCTTCTCCATGCGTAACGAGCTGTTTGTGATTTTGACACAAGGATCTGCCTCAGATTCAGACTGAAGGCAGCTCTTCAACCTAACAGGACTACAGGGAAGAGGAAGTTACAGCAAGTGATTGTTTGTGATTTTCTATTTGCTGAAGACTCTTTCTTGAATGTGAAAATGAGTCTGACATTCATGAGTATTTTCCTCAGTTTGTGACAATTTTGGTATCATAAATAGCACCAAGAAGACAGAGTCGATTCACCCTGTACCAGATCATACCATCACATGACATGGCTAAAACCAGTCTGTAATGGACAAGTTCACCAACTCTGCAGTAACTGTCACGTACTGTTCATATCGATGGGGCCCGAGTGGCCGAATGGTATAAAGCGCTCTCCGTTGGAGATCACTGTCATCTCGCCTCTGTCTGCGTGGGTTCGAGCCTCGGATTCGACCAATGTGGGTAATGTGTGAAAGCTTGCAAGTAGCTTCTCGTAGGTTAGTGATTCTTTCCGTGTTTTTCCCGGGTTCTTTCTCCACCATTAATACTGGCCGCCATGTATAGCCTATATTGTGCTGAAATGGCGTTAAATCATACTCCACCACCACTACCAGCAACAACAACTGTCCATATCGATGACAAAACCAACTTAATTTCACAAAATACACAATGTGAAGCAAAATATACACGCAACGAAAATAGGCTCTGGAGAACGGAAAACCTTTAGGGGAAAAAAAGAGACTGCAGGTGAATGTTGACGTTCGACATAATCACTTAAAATGAAATGCAATCGGATGTACTCTCCCATTAAACGGCATATGAATTATCAAACCACAAAAAATAGTTGATTTCTCAACTTGATTTCAGAATGAATTAGCATTTAATATTATTTTGAAATACTAATTGTTTGTCCTCGATCTTTACAGCCGGATACATGCGCGAATTAACTTTTAGATTTTTGGGGGTTCTTTATTAATTACAATTCTAATTTGGAACTGCAAATATACTTCTGCTTTAAAGTAGATTCGGTTTCTAGAGTGAAAGTTAAATAAAAACTGAATTATGAAATATTCGTTAAGAGACTGAGAAAAACATAGAGTTTCAAAGGCTTTGGTTTACGCCCAGAATCCAGTATGAACAATGGTGTACATATTCCTAATTTCAATTGTAGTAACGCATTTGATTTTGCAGAAATCGATGTTTCTGCGATTGGGTAATGAAGTATATTTTATATGGCTTTATACTTTATTTATGGGAAAGGTTTTCTTAATCTTTGATAAGTGAAATATATCCGACAGCCGCAGATATTCTAAAATTAACATTTGAGCCAAGATGCATTCTTTATTTATGAGTAAAATTCTTGGTGTCTGCAGATGTTCCAACTGTACTGGATTTACCGAATCTTCAAAAAGCAGATTATCCAATGTGATATAAAATTAGTTACGTGCATTTTTCAAAACCAAAAGTGAAGACAAAACAAAAGAAATTAATCTATGAGTATAACGACAATGTATTTAGAAATAATGTTCGCAGTAATTCGAATGAGATATTTTTGTATTAGTCTCCTATACAGTCGACTCCGGTTAACTTCACACCCTCGGGACCGTCACGAGACTGTGCAGTTAACCGGAGTGTGCAGTTAACCAATGTACGGTACAGCACAGCTTTAAATCAGCACGGCACGAATATATGTGAAGAATAAATATAAACAATGATTATAATCCACTCTTTTAAGTTTTACTTAAATGTTAAGCTTGTTTTCCTTCCTCCGAACACAACTTCACTGATTCAACCAATGGATCAAGGAATTATAGCGAATTACAAGAAATTCTATAGATCGTTAGTTATTCGAAAACTGATGTCAGACATTGATGAATCATCTCCCGCAGAAAAAGTGTTCAGCTCCAAAGTCGTCTGCATCCTGTTTTTTTTCGTATTGTCGTTTAAATTGAATTCCGTTGCGTATTTTCCATCTTTCCAACCATCCATTTGTTGTCAAACCAGAACGGTTTAGAACAAAGTTTCCCATGCTGTACATGTACTATGATTTTTCCCACGCTATTGCTCTTTAGTGGGCACGGATATACATGTATATACCACCTAAGGCGTCCTTTACATGTCAATCATTTACAAAGTCACATTTACCGGCTTATTTGTCGGCTTGTTTGAAGCGCTACAACAGTGGACTGGCAATAACTGATCATGACTATACATAGTGCGGTTAACCGGAGTAAAATTGTATTGAATAATGTGCCATGGGCAGACATTTATCGTGCTATTATCCGGAGTGTGCATTTAAGCGAAGTGTAGTTATCCGAAGTTTGTTCCTATTGAAAAGCATTGGGAAAAAACGGGACCGACGTGACTACGTGCAGTTATCCGGAGTGTGTAGTTAACCGATGTGCAGTTAAGTGGAGTTGACTGTATTGAAAATAAATAGCATTTTCTCAGCTTACCAAAGTGGAATATTTGCGAAGGTTGAGTATATGTAAGTCCAATAGTAGATGCTATTAATATAGATGTAGCGTAGATGTAACATCTCAAAAGAAAATTTTAGTTCCTTTCCTCACCTAATATAATGAAATAGCTGTAGTTGCTGTGCAGAAGTTGAGGGTTTGGTTGTAGGGCAGTTAAATTAACAATTAATGAATAAAATAAATTATGGACAGCAAAACGTTTGCATTTTACGTTTATTGTACGTGAAATTTCAATGAAAAACATGGTCCATCATAACCGATATGACAGTCTCTATGGAACTGGGTTCTCAATTAATGTATTATAACAATTAAAGTATTCAATTTCTCATGAAATCATAGAGATTAAATACAGTTCTAAAACTGACCGATAATTCCCTGCGCTATTGACATTCACTGATATATGGTAATAAAGACCGGTACAGACATGATATACAGCCATTCAATCCCATTTCGTAATAAAGACCGGGACAGACATGATATACAACCATTAAATCCCATTTCGTAATAAAGACCAGCAATCCCCTGATGTACTGACATTCAGACATATCTTTTTAATACAGGTCGGTAATTCCCTGATGTACTGACGATATTCATTTACCTTTCGTAATAACGATCGAATGTTTCACATATTCTCTGCATTTTTTTAAACTTTATTATAACAAGACCCCAAAAATATGTTCAAACTGACAATGCGGGTAAAGATATTAAGACATGTAGAAGATATAGTAATATATTGCATAGTGCAAACAGGGAATCCCATTCAATAAGTTCCATTACATATTCAGATAAAATATTGCTAATATTAATACCATGTAGACTGTAATATATCCTAAACGATCTTTTCAAATAGGTAAGAATCGCATAATGATTAAATGCAACAAATTTCTTAGCCTATTCAACGTACATGATAAAACTGTGATCATCTATTTATACAATCATACAGAAGTATATTTGGAATTTACTTCGAACTCAAAGGTATGAAAATGTGAGGCAAGGAAGCAGATCTTTAATGAGTTTAAGCTAGCTTGCCTTCACGGTAATGATTAGCGCGATTTTTGTTTGACATATGTGTGTGTGTATGTGTGTGTGTGTGTGTGTGTGTGTGTGTGTGTGTGTGTGTATGTGTGTGTGATTTTGATTTTTAACGTAGCTTTAACAGTTTTAGTTTAAAAGATATAGCTATTCTGTTTAAAGTATGGTAGTTCATAGTGATGTCTATCATTAGATCATCTTGCTGCAGTCACATCATGCCCCACTCAGTCACTTCATGCCCCATTCAGTAAAATCATGCCCCACTCAGCTACATTATGTCCTACTCAGTCACATCATGTCCCACTCGGTTACATTATGCCCCACTCAGTCATATTATGCCATGCTTAGTCACACTATCCTCTAACCACTTAGGCACTTAGGTCAAAGGAGAAGTCGTTATGTGGATGAGAGAGAGAGAGAGAGAGAGAGAGAGAGAGAGAGAGAGAGAGAGAGAGAGAGAGAGAGAGTCATAAAGTCGCAAAATGATCATGACTGAAATAGCGATTCTGAGTTGTCATTATATCGATTGAAATGCATAATGTCTCTTTAAAATAAGAGACAAACAAGAATTTTCCTTAGAAACAACGATGTCTGTCTATTGCTAACCCTTAGTCCACATGAAGCTAAGAACTGAAAAGGAACACAATGTGGGTCAAATCAAGTACCAAAACACACAGCCGACTTGACTATTAAAATAAAGTAATAATGATTAGAAAGTAAACTTTCCAGTTATTGAAAGTATTTCGATTTTATAATTATGATACTTGAAACATGAAATATCGATAAAGACTTTCTAGGGTGAGGTCATAGATGGCATAACCCTGTTATCCACTCTCACACTATAGATATAAGAAAAACTAAAAGGTATTTGAAACATTCATTTTGATTCTCTTCGATAAAACGGAGTCCGAGTGTACACCCCAACATAAAAAACCAAATATAAAAAATGGGGTGGCAAGGGTCAGAGGAAACTCGGACTAGATAAAACGTTGCAGTAGTCAATGAGTCATCAGCTGATTGCCACCGTAAAGTGAAGCTCTACATTTGCACACATTGTTCATAAAATTTCTTTTTATTATATCTGATTCTCTCTCTCTCTCTCTCTCTCTCTCTCTCTCTCTCTCTCTCTCTCTCAGTTTAATGTGACGTCTAGATGATATATCAGCGTCTATCAACTTGAAAAATGAACAACAATATGCGTTTCGTGTCGTTACAGTAATTTATGACATATTGTTTCTGATAATAACGGGGTGGGGTTGGAAGGGGGCGAACTGTCATTGCAAGGCAAAAAGAGCCGATCACAACGGTCTGTATTAATCATTTCATGTTTACCATGATATTTGCAAATCAGTTAAAATTCAGCCGTAGCAATTATACACGTTCAGCAAAAAATGTTTATCTGTAGAATGATTTGCATTGTCAGTCTTTAACATATAATTAATGAATGAATTCATAATTTAGATGTAAATTGCGATAGATAAATAAACGACCAAAATTAAGGCAAAAAGACAAAAAAACAAAAAAAAAAAACAAAAAAGAAAAGACAAAAAAAAGTTTTGCTGCGTAAATGCATTGTATACAGAAAACTTTCTTTAATATGTTTATTAAGCTGTTGAAGTTAGAATATATGACCTCTACAGAAAATAAAATTCACATATTTATGAATACATATAGCATTTGCGTTTTAAAATAGTTTGTGTCTCTCAAAATTCAAGTTATATCTCAGGATTAAATGTATCTATATACGTTCTTAAATACTGTGCAAAATCTATGTTCAAGATGGCAACACAAATATTGAGAAATTGATAAAAGACAATGCAAAGAGATTTGATTTATTCAGCCTAATTAGTTGTTGGGATTTACTATTCCTTGAGCAGACATCAACACCACGATAATTTACACATAAGAACTGATTGCAGCATTGTATTTTTAAATGATTTTTGTACAATAATATGAAAACTTTATTGTGACAAAATATATCAGCATATCAAGAAGCTGCTTTAACAGTAGTTTTATGAGACGTTTCACTAAATTAAGAATATGATAGCGTAGTTAACACAGACAACTAAGAACTTCCAAACCTAAAGTGCATGTATAAAGTCCAGTTTAATGAGGCAATAGTCATCTTGTCATACAGATTTAATTGGTATTGAAAGCATGGAAGTAGGCTCAATGTTAAAATATAATTTACAAGAGAACTATTAATTATAAAGTCTTATGATTCCAAATGACTTACGCATCTTTGCGATAAACTAAACGTGTATATGCTAAGAATGTTTGAATTTGAAGTGCCCAATGGATTTTCAGCGTTATATAAACAATACATTAAAATACTTTAATTTCCTCGTGAACTCGCCACGTTATATCGTCTACACCATTTCCTACTGCCACTTTTTCACTTTGCGTATGGCTTGTCGCTTGGTCCTCAGCATTAAGAGGTCGATAGTAGGACTGTCCGGGCTGGTGTCAGGATGATGTGACTTGGTGGGACATCATGCTACATGTCTGCAACATGATGATATCCTAGATTTAAGCATTATATTAAACTGCCACATTGCAGACTTCGTAGCGATTTGACTGATTTTTTTTCTTATGTAAAAAAGCTACATTAAAAATCCACAATTGCAAGAGAAGGTTGGTTTTCAGCCAACAAATGACTGGTTAGATTGGTTTAGATGCTTTACGGTATATCAACATTAGCATGTTATTTAATTAAGGGACAATTGGAGTAAAGTCCCATGCCAGGAACACGCTTGCGATAACATATCAGGGGTGTAGTCTGGTTCCCTGCTTAGTATGCTCCCATGCGTTGCACTCCGGAGTGCAACGCATGGGAGCATACTAAGCAGGGAACCAGACTAATCAGGGGTGATCCAATTGTACGATTCGAATTTGCACCCTTCCGGTCACGCGTCTATCACGCTATTAACAGAGCCACCTTGATCGTAACACCTCGTGGCTTTTGTACAAAATTCAATTTAGGAAACGCTTTCATTGACAACTGCATCTCACTTCCGGTACTCTTGAGACCGCATATGCATACCATCCACAATCTGTGTGAAAATACTGAATTTTCTTACCGTTTTGCCCAGATGGACTACGCCCACCAGAAACTACCAACGTAGCATGAACTCCAAGAGGAGGACTTTCCAAAAAACCGTTTAGAGAAGGACGCCGCTGTTGTGAAAAAAACGTTACTGACTGGCAAATTGTGACACAGATTTTTACTATTCACTGGCCTATATTATTCGCTTTGGTTTTATACGGCGTCAAAATTGAGAAATAACCCGGCCTTAATACGGTGTATGTAGGAAATCGCGTGAGCCATATGATTCTTTGAGCACCATTGCGTGCGTACGTGAACGTTCAGTAACGTTTAAGACAAGACAACTGGTGTCGCCTGATATACATTCGATCAGAACTACGCCCTTGTACTGCCTACAATGTCTGTACGACATCGCGTGTACCCTGCGAATCTTGTAGCGCCATTGCGTGCGTACGTTAAGGTTCTGTAACCTTTAAGACAACTGGTGGCGATTTATCAAATCGATCAAGATGAAGGAAAATCGTCTAATTATTGATTGTTTTATGGACCTATAACAGTAATGAAAACCATTTTATAAAATGTTTTCTATTATTTTAACAAATTTGGCTGTTGTGTTTTTTTCTTTCTTTTTTTTCTTTGATATAAAGATTTAGTGAATAAACAAACATTATGATTCCGAGTTATTAGAGGCAATAAACAGAAATCATTTCTATGTTAAAACATCGTCAAAATATAGAATATAATGTAAAAAAAAATTGTTTAATTAAATTAAATAACGCTTCATATATAAAATTACACACACGAGATAACATCCATTTTTAATGCTAAAGTTACATATATAAATTATTATACCGAAAATAGGTTTAACAACTTCAGATAATTCAAGAAGTTCTGTATCTAAAATCTGATATAAATGATTTAAATATCTGAATTAAGCAAATGAAGCCAAAGTATAATTAAAAGTTAGTTAGAAACTAATATTCGAAATAATATTCAAATCATTTTGTATGAAATCTGGTGAATACAAAAGTTCCGATGTTCCACCATGAATGCGGTTCGTAACTAGTTGGTAACAAAATTGTTTGCAAAAAAGAAATCCAATATTAAATTTATAAATAACATCAACTTCTCATAAACGTTGAGACATAAAATGCTCTGTTTCAAAATTCACACGATAAAAAAACAAATACAGTTATTTTAAAGAGAAAATTGAAAGACTTGCGACAATATTTTCAAATAGCTAGATTATACTACTGAATCTATAAAGGAAAGGCCTTAAGATATATACGAATTTATTATAATATTTCCCATAAGAAAGGAAACAATGCTCAGAATGCCCAAAGTATATTCTTTCTTAAATCTATATTTGTGCGCTGTGGTGTTGTGCTAAATAAATAAATGAAGGAACGCATGCTACCCGGATGCGGGGGTGGAAGGACAAGGTTGACCGCGACAAATAGAAGTGAACGCACTCAAAAAAGTAATAGAATCGAATTCCCACACGTATCAGCTGCACTATTTTCTCTTAAAATTTTTAGTGCTTATATAAAGTCTGCTGTCCACAAAGGGCCTGCTTTTGTTAAAGAAATAGATACGGGCTAGATACAAAGGTCACGACCATTTGCTGCGGGGTTGCACGATGTTGCACAACGCGCTCTTTGTTCAAACAAATAGTTAACAGGTAGGTAAAGAACTCACATCACCTGATATCATCGTTCGTAAACTTTCCAACACCGCTACATACGTTTAATTTACTAGCGTAAAGAGTGGATGGAATTAGTTCTCATGTATATCTACAAAATTAACAGATAATACATGATGTCATATACTTGCTTAAAGTAAAGTTCGCGAAGGTTAATCTTAACTTAAAAGACATTGCAACTTTCCTACTTTGATAAATTACTGAAAATGGGATTTGTCATACCCCTGTGGTTATCGACAATATAGACTTATTTCCTGTCCTGGCAATGTATTAAGCTGATATATCACTATTGAAAATAATTTAATGTTTTATTTATCACTTTGTGGAACTCACTCTAATTTCTTATTTCATTCATCTTCTTTGAAATATTATTGTTCTTCGCCAGCGAGTCAACGCAAAAGGCATATATATATATATATATATATATATATATATATAT
>JARLTB010000103.1:13440000-13457500 GCA_030141615.1 Unio pictorum
GAAATATTTCTTTCTAATCCTACTCAGGAGCAATTAGATCTTTTTAAAAATGATGAGTTGATTCAACGTGCCAGAAAATATGATCTTTCTGAAGTCATGGCTTCTTTAACGAAACAAGATATCATAAAGATTTTGGTCCAATATTTGGTAGAAAAGAATGTTTTGGATAAAAGTGCTTTGATTTCGGTCAGTAAGTCTGCATCAGACTCTGACATAAAAATAAAGAAATTAGAATTAAAATTCAAGATGGAATTAGAGTTGAAGAAGCTGGAATTTCAAGAAAGGGAGAAAGAAAGACAATTACAATATGAAAAAGAGGGGAGAGAGACAGGAAAGGGAGAAAGAAAAACAATTACAATATGACAAAGAGGAGAGCGAGAGAGAAGAAAGAGAAAAATAAAGGCAAATTGAATTACAAAAAGAGCAAATCTGCACTCTGCTCAATCTAAAATGAAATCAAGATATGATAAAAAATCGAGAGAAAGGAGTTTTCAGCCTGGTGATAGAGTCCTGGCTTTCTTACCAATGCCACAAAATCCTCTTTAGGCCAAATATTATGGTCCCTACACAGTTGACAGGAAAATTAATGACTTAAATAACATCATAAATACTCCTGGGAGGCGCAAACAAAAACAACTCTGCAATATAAACATGCTAAAAGAGTATATAGAAAGAGATAGCCATGTTAAACATGTAGTTAATTTAGTTGTACCTGTCCCACTCAGTGAAGGAATATCATCAGATTCTACTGATATTGAAATGACGAATCTTTGTTATTTAGAAATTATGAAAGATCTAGACCAGAAACTTTCACATTTGCAAGTGCAGGAAACAAATGAACTGAAAGAGTTATTATTTGAATATGAGCACTTATTTCCAATATAAAGTAATACCATTCGGGATGAAAGGGTCACCAAGTACATTTCAACGTCTTATGAATATGATCACCTCTGGTCTAGAAATTTGAGATGCCTATATAGATGACGTCATCATCTACAACGACACCTGGATAGAACATCTAGCAACAATTCGAAAATTCTTTGACAGACTCACTGATGCATGTTTGACAGCTAATTTATCTAAAAGTTAGTTCTGCCGTGTAAGTGTGACTTTCTTAGGACATATTGTGGGACATGCACAAGTTAAACCAATATATTACTAACGTGGAGTTTGTTATTGCAGGAATATAGTCTTGACATCCGGCACATCAATGTGAAAGATAATATAATAGCAGACGCTCTTTCCGGTGTATAACAATATATTATATCATATACACTGTGTAATTTATATGAGTTCTTCCATCTTGGATACTTCACTAAGATTCAAACTTGGAATTATTTGGACATTTTATTACCAGGACTTTTGCAATTTCTCTAGTGGATAATATTTTGAATTATTTTTGGATTAATTTTGGAATTGATTCTTAAAACATTAAGTTTATTTTTCTTTTCTGGAAAATATTTGTGCTCAATAAATTGTTTATTAAGTTTTACAAGTTTGTTATTTTCACTCTTTCTATGTTACTGTTTATTCGAGCCTAAGCACGTAACAACTCTGTGAGTTGTCCATAAGAGAACTCGCATACTTATGAAAGTGAAATAAATATAACCTTTTGTTTGAAATTAACTAGAATCTCAAAGAATAGATGATTTCTACAAAAAATTAACATTTTCAGTAGCGAAAATGCTTTGTCTGTAATACACATTTCTTCCTGATAACATCTTCCAATTCTAATATCATATGTCTTTAAGTTAGTATAAAATATATTCATAAAGATGTATAACTTAATTCATCATGGTAACCATTGAATCTTGCGAAGAATATAATAACAAACGAGTAGATACAGAATGTACAGACCTATGCGAATATTTTTTTTTCCACTGGGGTTAATTTCTTTTACCTCTCAAAAGGGAAAGTTAATGATTGTAAATTTCATCATCATCACCGTCGTCGTCATCACCATCACGACCATAATCATCATCATCGTCGTCGTCATTATCACCACCATCATCATCGTCGTCATCGTCGTCGTCCTCCTCCTCCTTCTCCTCCTCCTCCTCCTCATCATCATCATCATCATCAAACCCTTAACCCAATAGTTCGTTGGGGCACCACAGTTGACTTTGCAACCAGTTCTCTCCATCTTTCCATGTTCTCTACTGCCATTTGGGAATAAACGAATCCCATACCTGTCCTCTGCTTAATGTTGTCTTCTCACCTCTCTTTCTGTCTGCCTCTACTTCTGCACCCTCTCAATGTGCCTTGCAAGATTGATTTTGCCAGTCCTGATGATCCTGACACATGACTGTACCACATCAGTTTACATTTTTTTCACAGTGATAAGGGGTCTTCATAGAATCCGATGGTTCGTTGGACCCTGTTGTGGACTTATTCGTTGGCTACATGATCAATGTATAAGATGCCTACGATCTTGAGATAACATCTCATTTCAAGGGATGGAGTCCTTCGTTCTAGATCTGATGTGAGTGTCCATGTTTCACAATCACACAGAAAGATGGATATGGCAATCTAGCGCATCAAATTGATTTTGGAACCAAAATCAATGTTGGTATATTTTCATACTGGTCTCAGCTATGTTACTGCTGCTGTTGTCTGGGCAATCCTGCAAAGTAGTTCTAGCTTGGAACCCTCATCTGTGATAACTAATTCCAAATACTTGAAGCTCGCGACTCTTTCCAGCTTCCGACCACTGACCTGAACTAGATTGTTTGTCATTAGTTTTCTTTTTGCGCTAATCTCCATTTAGTTTCCTGGTTAGGTTGTGTCGATGCGCTCAGCCAGTGCTTTTTCCTCTCCTGCTAAACTATCAATATCATCTGCAAAGCGAATGTTGATAATTGCTCTTCCTCTGATACTGACAGTGGCATTGTGGTCACGCATGGCTTTCACCGAGATCCTTTCCAGGAAAATGTTCAAAAGTGTAGGTGACTGAATACTTCCTTATATGACGACAATTGTTGTTCAAAACCAATCTCCTCCGCTGCCGTTGATGAGGACAACATTGATGGCTTTGTCATAGAGGTGCTAAATAATTTGCACCAGGTTTGAGCTGATGTTGTACTTTCTCATTGTAGCCCATAAAGCAACATGACATACCTTATCAAATGCCGTTTTGAAATCTATAAAGACATGGTAAAGATTCTGCAGATGTTGAAGGTATTTCTCGCAAAGACGTTTCATATTGAAGATTTGGTATGTGATGCTCATTCCTGCTTAGAAGCCTTCCATGTACTTTAGCAATCATTTTCTCTGCTTGATGCCTTGGTCTGTTGAGAAGTATCTTCATCATGACTTTGCTTGGGTGAATGATCGGACTGATGGTTCTGTACGTTGGCATAACTACATGTTTTCTTTATTGGGACGCACGATAATCAAGGATTCAGTTTGGCCATTCATCTTGTTGCATATTGTTGTCAAGAATGTGACCATCTCTTCTCTTCCTGCTTGAATGAGCTCTACTTATATGTTGTCAACGCCAGCTGACGTTTCTTTCTTCAGTGACCGAACTGCAATTTCTACTTCTTCACGAAGAATGGGGTTAGCATCGATTTCATCCGCCTGAGGGTAGTTTAGTACTGCTGGATCTCCTTAGTTCTTATAACTGTACAATTCTGAGCAGTCTTTTGTTCATCGCTTTTAAGGATCTCTTGATCTTCTGTGAGGGTACTTTCCTATTTTTTCTTGGATGGTGGTCAGTTTTCCCTTGTTTATGGGTTGTGAGATGTTTCATCAGTTAATAAGACATTTTGCAATAATTTCTACTCAGATTGTCTTCGAAAATTGCAGAATTTTATTTTTTAAAACAAGATTCCTTTGCCTTATTCATGCTCTTCCTGATCATGTTGTTTACCTCTCTGTATCTTCTAGCTCATTCATGATCTCGTTTTCTCTTTTCCTGTCAACTTTAAGCAAAGTTCAACTAAACTTGTTGTGACTCAAGGTTTCTTTGTTTGGATATTTTCCAATAGTCTCTCTGGCTTTGCTAGTTACAGCTGTTTTGAATGTTAAGAATTCGAGGTCGGTGTCTTGGCTGCCAATAGTTGTCATAAGTACAAATTTACCACCTATCAATGCTTGAAAGCAATGGACCCTTCTGCAATGCAGGAACAAATGAAATAGAACTCAGGCTCTTCGTGTTTGTTGCCTACATTAATAGTGTGCTAACCAAAATATTCGGCCCTCACAAAGCATATAGAATATGGACCTTGCACAGTCCAGATGGACAACATCACAACTAGATTCAAAACATCTTGGTGAAAAAACGAATCTGCGTTAGAACTTGAAATGTCACAGATGAGATAATGGAAGTGACCATGACTTATTAATGACAACATTTGGCCTCCACCTGAAAATGATCAAAAATCCTAACCAACCAAGAATTAGAATTGACTTTTAATATTTGAAATTTTTAGAAGCCTTCCAAGCAATGATTATATATTTGTATCTTCATAACTCATAAAAGTTCCATACAAAAGTACGAACTACTTGATATCATTTAAATATCCGTTGAACAACTTTATACAGAAATATGATTGACAAAATAGCAAATAATAATGTCTCATAGCAAACATTATTATCCCACAGCAAATAATAATATCTCATAGCAAACATTATTATCCCATAGCAAACGATGACCTATAGCAAACAGTATTATCCCACAGCAAACAATATTGTTCCATAGCAAACAGTAATTCTCATAAGAATTGCATGTGGGTAGATTTCTGAGGGGAAAAATACAAACAGTGTTAAATATCAAACTGATATACAGGGGAAAATGATCTTATCATGAGAGTTAAAGAAAGTGTCTTTAGCACATTTTCGTGTTAGGAACGATATGATACAAGTAAAGACAACCGGGTCTTTTATGGAAATTTGATTCAAAATCATTACAAGCCTCTACAATTTCGCATGCATGCATTATTGCATCCCTTTGATAAGCATATATTAACATAGGAGTACAGAGGATTAAATCATTATTATCAGCTAGTCTTAATCAATCGACATTGACTTATATTTTGAGATAACAAGATTTTTTTTACAAGCAGTAACTGTACCATACGATATTTATTTTGTTTTATGATATTCCTTTGCCTTATTCTTTGACAACATTCGATAATTATTATTTATCCACATCTAATCACACAAAGAACTGCGAAAAGTGGACGAAAACGTGTGCTGTTTTAACTTTATTTGGTACCATTCTTTTCTAACTGCGATGGATCTGAGGAAGGAGGTTAACAATAACATAATAAAGAGTAAATATTCTGAAATATTTATTCAACCTTCATTGAAAAAACAAATACAGACACGAACAAAGAAGAGGCGGAGGACGGCAAGTTTTATTGACGACCAAACCGATATTCGTAATGGACATTATGTCAGTGATTCGATATTTGTGATGTACACTCGACCATAACTTCACGGGCCATACAACGACATGCGAGCCATTGTAATCTTATAGTACCCTCGTGTATTCGTTTGGATATAATATAACGTTTTAGTGATAAAAGCGTGAGGCAATTTAACTGATAGAATACAGCAAACATCAAAGTCATATCATAATTATCGATGCTGAGTGCATGTTGTTAGAACATTTTCAAAGGAGAAAAAACAAAGATTTAACGGCACGTTGTCGTGTATAACAGAATAAAATGATTCAGCATTGTAGATTTTATGTCAGACCTCCATATCCCCTTTTCGAATAATTACCATTAATATTTTATTTTCCTAGATTTATGAACTCGTTACAGCAAAAATGCATGAATCCGTGTTTTGAGAGCTAAGAAACCTAATACTGAAACCCGTTGACAATTTAATAAGATATTGGTTAGTTACAGTAATTAGCAATATCAATCCTTTGTTTAATTCTTATTCATTTTGTCACTTTCAAAGAATATTTGCGTTGATTAGTTACCTCAATAGCTTGATCATTTATATTAGGATAGATAATATTCTTTTATTTAATCACATAATCGGTATACTTTGCCTATAGTGTGTGCACTTTCATGTTTTTGATATTATACATGTGAAAATGTCACATGATGCGATTCTGATTGGTGCACATAGGCCCATCAAATTATTGCACAGTATTCTCTTTACTGCATGGCGGCGATCGTGGGTAAACGTGTTTAAACCCCGCCTTTTGGAATTTGTCGTTTTCATTGAACAGTTTTGGCCGCATTTTTTTTTGATTTTGTTTTATTCCAGTCGCGAAAATAAATTGGGAAGAAATGGTCTCGTCTGTTTCAATATTGCTAATTTATCACCATAGGAGTTTGCTATGTCATTAATAATACACCATAACATAAAATATGGCAAAACTACCAAGACAAGAACAGTGACAACAAGTAAAATTACCAGTTTTCGTTAGATAATAACGAAGTGGGGTGGGTGTGAATGGGCTGTATGTATGTAGTGAGGAATCAACCGTATATGCAAGTTTGGTTTAAATGTGAACTTACTGAAGTAAATAAACTCACCTTTGTTGACAGAAGATTGTAGACAGAAACCGGTCTCCCCAGCTGACAGAACTTTATCCAAACACATATTTACGTTGTACATATATAATGAAAATCCCACTCAAAAAGAGGTTTGTTTACGTCTTCTGTACAATCTATTGTTCGAAAGTAAACACTGCAAGTATCCGGTCACAAATACATTACAGTAAATATATGTATTTCTGCTTCTAGTAATTTTCTTTTCCTAAAAATAGTACAACATTGTAATATTTAGTTGCGATGTGGCATGTAAACGTAAATACTGTCACTGTTGTTTATGCTATCTCAAACCGGTATTGCATACCGTATTTAACAATGCGACATCACACGAATTGGATATTTTATGTTGACAAATGTTTTCTCTTTTGTAAATAGTTCTGCTTATTTGGATGGACACTTATTCTTTGATTTATAGTTATCGAAAATGTATAATATACTTTTACTATTTAAACTTTGTGCGGGACTATTTCTTGTGCACACCAAATGAAAAAGTGCAACGCTTGTTAGAATGAACAAAATTATTCGTACTTCTTTCTATCGAAATGATTTCTACTGAAATAAAACTATGTGATAAAAAGAATCTCAAAGTTTTGCAAAAGCTGGACAATAATGAACTCGGTTCATAAATTCAATATGAAATCGTTACCGATTGGAGATCCTCTTTGTACAGCAACTCAGTTTTCAGTTTATAATCAGTAGTTTACACTGACTTCATCAACGTGTGTACTTCTCTGTCCTCCATATTTATTCCGGTTCCCAACAACATTGTTTTTCCTACTTAAATTTGAAGGCACGTCTCATTTTGTGCGTAAGGATATCCTAATATATCACATGATGTTGGACATGTAAGCCACCCGTGACCGAATTCAAAACTTTTCCCCTTTTTTCTTCAAATTACATTTTGAACTTCAATTTCAACCATCTTTTTTATTCTTTCATAAAGAAACATATCCACGAATCAACAGACGCATACACGAACGGATTCACAAGGAAATAGAGACATGTAATCATTTAAAATTTTTCTGAGATGAAATGAATCATTTGGCTATCGTTCCAATGAAAAAGAAAGTCGTCAATATACGAGTTCATAGTTCTAAAAGCATTTAAAGAATAATCGGTTTTGTCATTCGACACCTCTCGTTACTGTATGCACACACTCCATTGTAATACATTGAAGATGAAACATTGATATTTTTCCTGTCGTCCATTATCTCCACCACAAATACTATTTTTGACTGTACTAATTCAAATTGGTTTGTCAGCTGTCTTTGTCACCAGCATTTGTCACCAGCCATATAACTTCTTTTCTTTCGTGCAATAAGGTTACCTAATTTCAGGTATAATATATGTATCATTTCCATGAAGTAACAATCCTTTTTGACGATTATATCATATTTTGATCTTGAATAGACGTAATTTCAAGAACAGCAACACTTCTATCCCCCCCCCAAATTTTTAGATCCAGCCCAAAAATGAGTAGGAATCCGGTGGTCCTAGTGGAAAACCAACAAAGCACGACATAAAGAATCCCACGTTGCATGGAACTAATCTTCTTCGCGGTACTCTATTATATGCATATTTAAGTTCAGAGTATATGTACCTTTCACACATACACGCACGCGCGCACCTGCCCCCACAACACATTGATAATATGTTATATTTATGTATGGACAAAATGAAAAAAAGCAAGCTGTTCAAGTTTTGATACGTAGATTTATGGAATTGGAGGTCCCTTCTGGTAATATATCAATATTCCTGACACACACACACACACACACACACACACACACACACACACACACACACTTTTGCATCTTTCGGAAAGATGGCTGCTTTCGCTTAACCGGCTAGAAGAAGCAATTTTGTTTTTGTGCTGTATTTCATGATATATGCGCTTGTTGTCCATCTTCCTATACATTATTGTGTTCCATCATGCATTGGCTGTTCAGTGTGTTTTTTCATCTCCTTGTTTTGGAATCGAGAACAATTATAATTTTCCCCAGCTGCCTTGCTGAACTTATACTACTTCCTTTGTTTTTTAATAAACCGCCGTCACGTGATCGTCAGTCAACCCGTTTGTTTGAAGAATGATTTTGTCGTTATAAAACGTTCTGTTTATTCGGATGGAAGCTTTTTCTTTGATTTATATAGTTTGTAAAAAGTACAATATAATTTTACGAGTTTAACATTGTGACTATATTTTATGAACAACAAATGAAAGGTGTACCGTGTCAGAACAACGAAAAAACGAAAAACGAAATTATTTGTTCTGTTTTCTATCTAAATAATTTCCACTGAAATGTATACTGTGCCATTATTGAAATCGTTTCATAATTCAATATTTCATTAGAATGAATGCAATGCAATGCAAATATTAATGCACGAAGCATTCGGAATGTTCACAGTATATCGTCATTAAATCCAGGAAACCGTCCCACCGGTCTCCTTGTTTTTATTTTGAGTGAATTCATCTTATGGGAATCAAAGACGAAGTTTGAGCAGGACACATGACCGTCATTTGTTAAGGGTTTGAGTAAATTTCATTCAATAATTTACACGTGGAAATATGATTACGTAATTATTGCAAATAATATTTATAGTGATTAACATAGGATTTTATAAAGTGAGGTAGATCGATGTATGTTACTTGAAACTTTCACAAAGAAAAATCATAAATTAAATGGCTCTAAACTGTACTGGACGCGTGTTATATTACAATCAACTACATTATGAAGTCGTTCCTTACGTCATAATTTGTATATGTTCGCAAGTTACTTATAAAATTATAAAATCTGAATTGTAATAGAGCAACGTCATACTGACGTACAGAGTTTTTACACTTTACATGCAATGTTCTTTGGTGTCATATTTGTTATCTGTCAACACGTTAGCATATTGTAATCGACAATGGGTATGCACTATATGATTGTACATCTCTGTTTATGGCTTTGTTTGATTTTAGTGATTATTTGTTGATATGGAGAGGCGATCTTTGCAAGATATTTCTCAACCGGAGTAATTAGCCAATTTGTAGAACCAGCCGTCAATATAAAGCAATCACGAAAGTTTTTTACAGCATTATTTTTGTAGATACTTTCTAATTTCATAATTTAGGGAATTATCAAAGTTATTTATGTATATGTTTTAGCAAATATGATTAATTCTTTGTAATCGGTGTTTAGATCGTGTTTTCTATTATAAGGTGTGAAATACTAATATTCGACATGGAAAGGCGTACTGGTAAATCATAATGTGAATCAAGATCAAAACTACAATTAAGAAATTACTTGTTTCGTGATGTACTGTCAAGAGATGATCGGTGTAAAATTACTAATGTCTTGTTCACGTTGAAAATAGGGGACATAATGGACTTCAAGCAGTTCTCGTGTAGGTGTTAGATCCCTTGTGTAATACATTATCAACATTTGTGAATCTGATTGGTCCAAATGAGAACATAAAACATTTATGCGCAGTAGTTTTATTATCAATGCCCCGTCTTCTGGAACCTGTATGGGGTTTTCATTTTGCAATTACTATCATAAGTTAGGCAGTCGTCTATCCAGTCAGTAGCCCAACATATATTGAGATTAAACGGTCGACTGTCACATAAACTCACTTTAGTTGTTACGTATATGTCGGAATATGGTCACTGTACTCTGCGTGGAAGCCCGAATGCTAGTCTAAAACTAGAAATGAGTGCATCTCACATTATGATCAGGAAAAGCGTGGTTTAACTGTGAACCTGCAAAAGAAGAAATAAGTTCACCTCACTTCTATACACAATGTCAACATATGCTGATCTCCCAACAGACAGAGAGTTGTCCATCAACAACTTTCTCTTCCAGATCAAATATTGGAACCATCCGGTCACAAAACATTAAATTTTGAGTAATTATTATACCAAACCACACCTTATATTCAAGATTTAGTAACACGCAAGCGTCAGCAAATCATCACTTCTTTTAAAAATGCACCAACTGGAAAGCTCCTTTTCCTGCTGTTACGACAATATGGTATATCACTAAATAACAGAATGAAGCAAAATCAACAAGTCTAGTAAAATCAGCAAATAATATATCTAAGTTAAAGTTAAAATTTAAGAACTTAAAATATTGTCAATTAAATAAAACATACTCTTACATTTTTAATCGCATGGTCAATTTAACATCATAATCAGTCTCTTGACTTAGTGTGGTTGTTGAGGCACTGTGCTGCTGAACATCTGACCAGTTTATATGCCAATGCCTGTGTCCCCGCAAAACTGACCCTGGTCCATTCTGTTATGTTGTCAGTCCACTTTTCTTCTGTCTTCCTCTCCTTATTCCACCCTATACACTGCCCTGCAGTACTGCTGTAAATAAATAGAGTGTTGGCTCTTGTGACATGGCCATATCATTTCAGCTTTCTCGTTTTGACAGTGGTGAGGAGGTCTTCAAAATGGCCTTCTTTGTGCCTGTTGATGATGCGCACTTCTTCATTTGTGATGTGGTCCATGTAAGATATGTCAAGGATGGTTCTGTAGTATCTCATTTCAAGTGCGTGGATCAAAATTATATGATATTACAAATGAATTCCAATAACCTTGAATCTTTGGATGTACAAATAGCCTTTATGTATCGCAACGATATAAACAGGAATGTCTTTGAATGAATCCTAGCAATCCCAAAGTAGTGGTTTTGTCCAAAATGTCAATGACCACTTCCTAATTATTATAAATGGCTGCTTGCAAGTGCTACATTCATACTTCCATACATATAAATTGTATTCTTCATTGATGCAAACTGTAATGGACTTGTTGCGAGTACTTAGATCTACTTTCTTTATGCGTCATTGAATCTTGCTTTTTGCAAAACGCTGAATTTATTTTATTATGTAAGTTGTCGAATAGCAAATGTTGTGTCAGTTATTCAAAGTTTCATATTCAATTTATAAACTTGCCATATTAAAAATTACATCATTCCAACTCCTGATCTCATTTAAATTTGGCCTTGAAACAATCTAATTATGTCAGTATCGTCTTTTTTGTCCAACTCGTGTCGCCATCTGTTGTCATAATGGGATACTGCAGCATCATGAATGATCCTCGCGGGAAGATATGTTGCTTTACGGCAACAATTTTGTGAGATTATCAGCAGATAAAGACCTAAAAGATATTATTATTATTATTATTATTATTATTATTATTATTATTATTATTATTATTAATAATTTATATTATATATATATATATATATATATATATATATATATATATATATATATATATATATATATATATATATATATATATATATATATTACCTTTTGTCATTATTTCCTTACCTTTTTATGTCATTTTGCATTACTGTTATATACATTTTACCATTTGCCTTCTAAAGTCCTGCAAAAGGCAATCACTGCATTTTTTGTCCTTTTGTCCAATAGATGATGTCACTGTCTTGATTTGCATGATGTTCCTTATGACCTAGTAACAACTAAAACTTTCAAATTTTGTGATGTTAAGAATTTTTAATTTTGTCCTTAAAGAATTTGAAATATATATATATATATATATATATATATATATATATATATATATATATATATATATATATATATATATATATATATATATATATATATATATATATATTAGGGTCCATAGATTATAATTATTCAGCGCACTGAACTTTGTCACATTAAAGATTATAAAAACTAAAACCTTAAAAGAAGTTTTGAAATATTAATGTAGTGACACATGATTCTTACTTATTAAAGTTGTTGCTCTTGTCATTTAGAAGTGAATTATCTATGATCAAAAAGAGACAGAGAGATAATGGACCAAAGTTTGAATATTTCATCAAGTTATTGCAATCGTTTACATGTATCTTGGGTATAGATAAGAGTGTTTTATGACAGTCTTGTGATGTTTTGGGACAGTCTTGTTATGTTTTGGGACAGTCGTGTGATGTTTTGGGACAGTCCTGTGGTGTTTTTGGACAGTCGTGTGGTGTTTTGGGTACGTTTTGAGATGTCTTGAGGCCTTATCTTCAATAATACCGGCTCAATCAAATGATCAAATATATTTTGGGAATTTTGTTTTTACCCTGGAGGGGAAATGTACTACGGTCAGCAGCAACACAAACTGGGACAGTCCTGCGATTCCAAGTACACATTTGTTGTTTTACCTAACAATTATGCCCAAAGTATATTTAACACTGGACTCTAATGCTGATTTCAGAAATGTGCTCTTTGCATTCTTTGTAGCCTGGTTTCTCTCACATACTGTTACTTTTGTATTTTGCTATAATATTTTGTGACGAAAGCATTCTCCCGTTAATTTCTTCATGTAGAATTATTGATGATTTATGTATATATAAAAAGTTTTTAAGAATGCAAATTATTTAAACAGGCTGTCAATGGTTCTTAGAAAATGGTTTTTTTTTAAAATAAAGTTATACCAATTATGTTTTACATGCACATTTAATAAGCCAAAAGAGAAAGGAACACAACGTTTTAAGGTCATTACCTGTCATATGAAAAAGCTATCAGAACTTTCAAGAAACAACAACATTAACATACTTTACATCTTGACATGCAGATAATTATGGCGGTAACCCCTCTCCGTAGGTCAAACGTTCACTTTAATAATATGTTATATTCGTACACCAGACTAGACATTGAACTAAAAATGTCAACAATAACGATTTAAAAATGATAAAATACACGCAGGCCGTTACTATTCTACACTCAATTACGAAAACAGTTAAGCAGAAAAGATAAATTAACCACAGACTGTATATATATATATATATATATATATATATATATATATATATATATATATATATATATATATATGTGTGTGTGTGTGTGTGTGTGTGTCTTTTTATTGAACATGTAGCAGCCACTCATAAATGAAAGGCATCAGTACTGATGGAATATATGGAATCTATTTATGAACATGTGATGCCGTGGGTTTGAAACACAGATTTGGAATCTCCTTAACCCATTAAATGCACCCCTGATAACGTTTTGGATCAGATCCAAATAGCTCTAGCAAAGGGTATCCACACTTGAAGATGGAACCGGTGGCAGCGCAGACCTGTTTATATAGGACAGACATACACTGACTTACGCATACCTCTGAATTGTTAAGCTCGAGTAGAGTTTATACTGTTCAACTGACAAATGACGATGCAAGATATTCGTTTCGGGTTATCGACATGTTTGAAAATAAATCGATTTTTCTGCTTATATACTTTCATTATCATCATCATCATCATCATCTTCATCAGTCCCATAGTCTGGTAGACTTATTGGGTCATCGCACAAGACCGAACAACCAGCTTCATCTATAAACATCGATTATCTGTCTTTCTCAATGAGTACTCAATGTCATGCCAGTCCACTCTCGAGTTTTATCTTCCCATGTGTTTCGCTGTCTGCTTAACTTTTGTTTACCTTACACAGTATCTTGCTGCATTGTCTTGGCAAGTCTTGAATATTGTGATACATGCCCACATCACTCCGGTTTAAGTCTATTCACCGTGATCAGATGATCACTCGTGTAGCCCAAAGACATGTCTCATCCTTTGATAATTTCTTCAATTGTGACACAGTCACTTTATGTGATGCCGATTATCTTTCGGAAACATCTCATCTTTGTGGCCTTTATCCATTTCTCTAAGTCAGCTGTTATGGTCCATGATTCACAAGCGTATATAAATTTGGAGATCACTAGTGTGTGCATCAGTCTGACTTTTTGAATTGAGTGCTATGTTCTTGTCGTTCCAAATGAGCATTAGTTTTGTCAGCCCTGTTGTTGTATGATCAATCCTGGATATTACTTCAGGCTTTGATCCTTCATCTGTTACCGTTTCTCACAAATACTTCAAGCTGTGGACTGTTTCTAGCTTCGTAGACCCTGGTGTCAGTGCTTATGCCCTTGGTGTTGTTGGTCATCATTGTGGTCTTTTCTGCACTGATGTCTAAACTGTAGGTTACAGAGGGTTTGTCTAGGCGCTCTATTAAGTTAGTTCTTGCTCATTTTCTGCTAGCTCATCAATATCGTCTGCAAAACGTAAGTTGATGCTTGTTCTGCTTCAGACACCGACCGCCACTTCATGCTTCGCTTTTCAAGCATGTCAGCCAGGATTCTCTCCAGAAAGAGGTTGAATAGTATGAGAGAGAGAGAGAGAGAGAGAGAGAGAGAGAGAGAGAGAGAGAGAGAGAGAGAGAGAGAGAGAGAGAGAGCCTTGTATGACTCCGAATGTCGTTCTGATGACGTTTTTGGATGACTTATAAGACCAACTGTACAGTGGTTTTAACACAGTTGCAAGTTGCCATTGATTGGAAGAGTGATGATTAGTGATTGGGTCTACACCGATGACCATACTTCTGTTTCCAGTTATTGTTGCGGATGTTCGTAATGGCGCTAATCATTGCATCTCCCCAAGCTTGGGCCAATTTTGCTGGAATGTTTGTTGTCCACTCGTGCTAACGTCCTCATTTTCAGCGATCTTACTGCGGCTTCTACTTCTTCATGTATGATAGGGTGGCTGTCGTTGTTTATTACTGGATGGGTCCTCAGTACATCTGGATCTATTGCGGCTTGGTCGTTGTAAAGTTCTGCGCAGTACTCTGTGCATATTTTCAGAATATCTTCTTCTTCTTTGAGGCAGTTTCCGGCTTTTGTCCTGTAAGAAGGTAACTCGCCGTTGTTTTGTGATGTTTAGATCTTGGAACAGTTGGTATGCTTTCTTGATGTCGTTCCTTTCAATTTTGCCTCAATGTCTTTGGAATGTTCTTCTATCCAGTTCTCTATTACTTTGTTCATGAATTTCTTGACTTCCTTGTTGACTACTTGTACTTATATGACTCTTGTATATCATTCTATTTCGTCTTCGGCTCCCTATTCTTGTCACACAGGTTCAGGACCTCAGCTGTGACCTAGGGCGTCTTGACTAGGCAATATCTACCAAGGATCTTGCTATCTGTTTCGATCGTTGATGTAGGGAAGGTAGTGATGAACGTGTCCATTTCGGTATTGTCAGCATCGAGAACGGTGCAAATTTCCCACCAATCATTGTCCATAAGACTTCTGCTACTTTGAGATTCTGCAGTTTCTCGAGATCAGACTTTATTAGTGTGTGGCTCTCTTTCTTGACCTTCTTTAGATGTAGCCTGATCATGGTCTCTTTCTATATCCGCTCCGGGAAAGCTTTTGGATCTTGCCGATGTTTTACTCTTGACTGTTCGCAATCCCTTTACCAAGATGTAGTCAATCTGACTGATTGTATCCGCTTGGGCTGTGCCATGTCCGTCTTCTGGATACTTTTGTGTTGGCCGAATGTGTTTGCCAGCACAAGATCATTGTAACTAGCGAAGAATAGGGGCTTCAGTCTTCTATCGTTCGCTTGTGCATTGCATCAGTTCCCACATGTTCAGTTACAGTTCATGCAAGTGTACTTGTCTGTGTTGGCATTCCAAATGCCTTGCAAAACCAGAATGTCTGATATACACAAGAAATTACTCGGTTACGCCTTAGACTACGCAGACTTTAAACGTTGTGAACGTTTTGTTACAAGCAGCTATATATTTTAATTCCGTACTTGATACCATAACCAGTTTAGTTTCTTTATAGCTGTCTGCAGCTGTCTGTAGGTGTTTGTAGCTCTTCCTAGCTGTTTGTAGTTATCGGTATTTGTTTGTACGTATGTGTGCGAGTTTCACGGGCTGTCGGGCCGTCTGTGCGTCTATATGGATATCAAAGATGATGTAACCATCAAGGCCATGCAAGGACGAAACCGCTAATTTGTAAACATGTGGGCATGGTGGCTCCATGCCGGGTGTGGGCCAACCCAAGAATTCGAGATAAATGTGTGGTTTGTCAGTGGACACAATTGCAAGTTTTAAAAACTATTTATGAATTATACGGCTGTACAAATAACCGAGTCAGATGATTGTTCCAATTGATTGTTGTTTCAACTGAGTACAATTTGGGTCATTTGGATTACATTAGATTTTTTAAATCTCAATGAGATTTGAGACTTATTTTAATTACATGAGATTATTTAAATCTCACTTTCATTGTAAGAAAATCCATGATATTATTTTAATCTCATTTTGACACATTTGTTTAGTTTTTGCTTGCTTGATAACTGTTAATTGTTGTTTGACGACCTCTCAACCACTGTACTTAGCTTGTATCACAATGCCTTCGCTAAAGGAACTAGCTGCATTGGAAAACAACTGGGGAATGAAGGGAAAAATCTTAGAAATTAAATTAGTGAAAATAGGCAAAAGAAAGGAACGAACGGGCAAAGAGAGGAAATTGAAAAATGAAAGATTGGTATTAGAAAGGGAATCGGAAGAAAAAGGAGAATCGAAAGGGAACAACAATTAAAAAGAGAAATATTCAAAAGGGAAAAACAACTTGAAAAAGTGAAAATTGAATCGGAAAAAGAAAGATTTCAAAATTACCTAAGGTCAATTTAGACATATCAAAGAGCTCCTAGGAAAGTATTTTGATGTTTTCACTAAAACATAAGCTAACAATTAAGCTATGTATGTATGTATGTATGTATGTATGTATGTATGTATGTATGTATGTATGTATGTATGTATGTATGTATGTATGTATGTATGTATGTATGTATGTATGTATGTATGTATGTATGTATGTATGTATGTATGTATGTATGTATGTATGTATGTAAGTATGTATGTATGCATGCATGCATGCATGCATGCATGCATGCATGTATGTATCAGAGGCCTTCCCAGTCAGCAGCGGAGTGAAGCAAGGCTGTGTCCTTGCGCCAACTCTCTTTGCCATCTTCTTTTCCATTCTCCTCCAGTACGCCTTCAAGGACTACAGCGAGGGTGTGTATATACACACCAGGACTGACGGAAAGCTGTTTAACATCGCCCGTCACCGTGCAAAGACTAAAGTTACAAAGGTTCTCATCCGTGAAATGCTCTTCGCCGACGATGCAGCT